>CM052269.1:6711775-6936444 GCA_028455795.1 Lasioglossum marginatum
GCAAACACCTCTATCGAACACTGTTATAACATTTAGTTTACTGTTTTACGCAGAGAACAAATTTTAAGTATGATGAGCAACGATAAACAGAGTATAATAGATGCGATAGCTGCTCTGCCTTGTGCTTTAGAAGCGGAGGATGTGACAGACTTTTGCTCTCTGGCGCAATATTACGCGATGAAGACGCCAGCCTCTTTTAAACACGATTTGTACCCGGTGATGTTCGGCGAGGGTTTCGACGGGAAATATATATCGCACGCGTTATGCTTGCCTGTCTCGGCTCAAGAATTAGTCGAGAACTCTATTGAAAGTCCGTCCGTACCAAACACATCCGTTGAATCAGTCAGATTTTTCCTAGTGGACTGCAGACCTGCCGAGCAATACAATGCTGGACATCTGCCGACAGCGTTTCACTTAGATTGTAATTTGGTACGGTCTCCTTTTGCGTTTCTCTTGTGCACGAAGATTCGATTCGAATCTAAGAATTGTTTTTCAGATGCTACAAGAACCGGCTGCGTTCTCCACAGCGGTGCAAGGATTGTTGCAGGCACAACGACAAGCGCTGGCTGTTGGGTCGCAAGCTGGCGGCGAACATCTTTGCTTTTTAGGAAGTGGCAGGCAAGAAGAGGATCGCTATACACACATGGTAGTCTCGTTCTTCTTGCAGAGGCATACGCAGTACGTCAGCATGGTCACATCTGGATACCAAGGTACCAGAAGGAGAATCGCACTGTTCAACGGCGTATTTGCATCATTCATTAAAACCGTGTTCCCTTGCAAGGGTGCGGGCTTCTCATTTCTCGATAATGCAAAGATGGGGTTTTTTAGTAGCCGAAAGCGCTAGATAAAAGATCAATCTAGGCCGCGATCGCTCTCAAAAGTTCCATTTTTAGAGAATGCGAAGGCGCATTTGAGAATGAGAGGCGCATCCCGCACCCTTGCAATCCTTGAAAACGAATCTACCCTCTTAAAACTTGTCACAGAGGGTTTTCCTTGGGGGTCCTATCAAATGGTACGATGAAAGATCAATTTGGTTTGGGGGCTTTGTTGAACAGTGTTATTTATAGACGCGCCTCATCGGTTCAATGACTTTCAGACACGCAGTCAAAGTGAACGTCCTGTTACCTCGTTTCAGCCATACACGAATACTTTGGTGACGAAGTCGTTTCTAGTCTCGTCGATCACAATTCGCAGCATTGTTTAGTATGCAACGCTAATATGTCCGAAACGAATTCTAATGAATCGAGTCCAGCCAAGGTGAAGAATAACAATTCCGACTTCCTCGGGAGGATAAAGAAAGTGAAAGGAAAGTTGTTTGATTATATTGTCAATCCATCAGCAAGTGTTCAAAACAACGTGGAGAATAGGAATGGTAAAGATCCAGAGTATACTAAACGGCAAAAGAAAACCGCCCCTATGTTTAGCATAGATGATGATCAGGAATCGGGTGAGTGGTCGCTTCTTTTTTTTTCTTTCTATCAAATGTTTTCGCTTGTAGGATTAACAAAAAATTAATGGTATCGCAGATATGGTTATGACGAATCACGAGAGCGAAGAACCGGTCGAAGTAGTCTCCATCCAACAATGGATGAAGGATCCAAAATTGCTACATTCCTTTAAATGCCAAGAAGTGAAAGTGAATAGAGATCTCTGTGATAGGTGAATAGTTTTAACAAACCTAAGAAACCGTACTTTGAAACCGCGGCTAGCTGTAATCGTACAACACCATTTTTTCTGTTTAACGTTTCACGCATGTGTTTTCTTTTCAGTATACTTTTGGTTACTGACACTCACCTTATTGTACTCCGGGAAATACCAGAACGAAAAGGTGCGGCGCACGTAATTGTCAAGCGTCCGTTGACGAGTATTGTTAAGATTACCTCTAGAAAACGAAACCCGGATTTGATCACGTTCAAATACGGTACAACGCAGTACAATGACACGGTCATCTCGGACATGGACAAATTTCTAATTCCTAACGCGACCGAGGCCACTAAATTGATCACACAGCGAATCCTGGAACAATTGGAAACAACCAATTAATGTTTTAAAAGAGCTTTACGAACGACCGTGCACGCTGATCCAACACACACAGATATGTACAGATGTTAAGATTCGTTTTATTTTAGAGAAATTTTCACGGATAATACATGTGAGAACCGACGAATCCTTTTTCTTTTTTTTTTGCTTTTATTCGTTCAATCGATCACGATGTTCTTACTTGAATGGTACTACGTATACAACGTGTCACATTAGTAATGTATTTAATAATGAAAGTCTGTATTTGTAGATGAGGATTTTAACTCGAGCGTGTCATATTATAGAACTGATTAACACACACGGTGTCATCGATAAGAATACGCGGCCAAACATGATTTACAACTGGATTGTAAGGTTTTGGTGATTGTACTAAGTCATTGTTCTCAAGAATTTACACACACCCACACAGACACATAAACACATACACATGCAGTTTCTCGCGCACTTTTTCGAATCTCCGGAAAAAATATACGATTTTCATAGGGAAGCATTTTTTGCATTTTTTATTGTAACAACGTCTCGTAACGAACGTCAGATAATTCTCGGAATTTCGTTGTTACTTCGCACGTGGCTAAACGGTGGCCTTACTAGCAGAAAAAAACAAATGGGAGAGGTAATGGACTCTGCAAATTAATTCATCGACATGAATATGTAGAAATGAATGTAATGTGCCATGAGAGAATAAGGATATTGTTGATTCCTCTGTACAGAGTGGCTCGTGAGAAGTGAACCGCTTGTCTCTAGTGGATTTGCAAATGTTAAAAAGCGCAGATAAATATTTTACAGCTGACATTAGGATAACTTCAGCGATATACCACGGTTAGGGTTGCCAAACTTCCGGTATTAATTTATAGAGATAAAATGCAGGTGCATAAAATCTTGGTAATGTTTTTACCGGGATGGAAAGTATTTTTCGATAGAATAGGCTTTCTTAGCGTCGGCATGAATTTTTAAAGAGGTTTTATCGATTAATTCATCGGAGACATTTGCGATCATCTTCCCGCGATTCAGCTTGTACAAATAAGATTTTTAACGCAGCGTCTGTATACATATATATGTAATATTAAATTAATAATTTATTCAATCTTTGAACGCATAAAACTTTTAAATTTCGCGCTGGTACGGCATTTTTTCACATACGTTGATGTATATTCTCTATACGTTACGATGAACTGATGATTGGTCCTAATCTAATATAATTCGACGAATATTTACGTATAAATGATTATAATTGCATTTTATAGAACCTAGTCTTGCAATACTTGTCTTTATATAATATTTACAAATGGTACAAAATACACGGGGAGGATAATGATATCATCACTTTGCAGGCATACCTATTACACTGCCTGAATTATATTTCGAAGAATTTTTAAAGTTTACCATTTACCACTTTTCAAAATATCTGTACAATTCGTAAAAAGATAATTGTCTTTTACCGAGATATATGTTTGGAGAGTTATGTGGTATGATTCTCGTTGAATTAGTTCATAGAAGTATAAATAGTACACTGCGTATCAAACTAAATTTCCGAGTCACAGTCAGTTTTCTGGTGCACATTGATTGCGCTGCCTTTTTGTAATTTGGGACAATACCGTTCGCAATAACAGTTCATTTCTGTATAAACTACCGATACAACTTTCTACTTAATTATAACTTAATTCGTCATTGTATTACGAATCGAATTGTTTGTTAGATGCACTTACAGCGATCCTACGTTTCAGATTATTTAACAATAGTTCGATCTATATTTAGTGACTTATCAAAACCTTAAATCTGGTAGATAATACCAACATTGTTAATACTTGTAATAATAGCAATCTGTACCATATTTAATAATATATATATATATATTTACGAATTCGATGTAAAAATAGGAAATTTTCTATTTATGTGCTTCCACAATGATCGACGAGCATGGACAGTAAAGGAACTTACTAGAATTCTAAAAATACATTGTAGAGTATTGTAAAGCACTTAAATACAAGTTTTCAGTTGTACATGTAAATAAATTTTATGTAATGCATTCTGAATGCGTTTGAATGATATGTATTTTTAAGAAATTGTAAAAATAAAATACATATAACTATATAGGCATTGCGAAGAAGACCAGTACCAATTCGATTATTATTATCAATTGCAATATTTTATTCTCCTAATTCTTCTAATATTTTAATTGCTTCGTTTATACTTGTTACAAGCTGAAATGATCTTCTATCGAACTTCTGCTACTTGAAACTAGTGCAGTTCATTTTTATTTTGCATAGTACTCCGCATCTGCAAAGCAAAAAATGATTATAATAATCCTACTAATATAAAATAAATGATACACCAATTTTGTCGAATAGATCAATTCAATTTTAAGATGCAATAGACATTTTTACATGTCATCTACATTATTACATTTCTGGAAATTGATATTAGACGAATGATAAATCTCGCATGGCTCCAGCAGTAACTGTACTTTGTATTGTGACATCAGTTCGTATCAGGCGGCGACACTGATCAGTCAGCCGTCATCCTGCGAGAGAAGGCATGTCCTAAAAGTTATAACTAACATTTCGCGAATTGATACGCTTTTAACATAACATCAACGATGGGATTTATAAATTGGGGGGAATTATTTCCAGGAAGATGGAGCCTTGTCATTTTTGTTTCCTATATGGCCCTTTTCGTGAATCAAGGTAATGTTTATGTGGTTAAGTACTTCGTTTCATTTTTATTATTCATAATGCACCGGTAAGCAACTGTCATTCGTAAGTAATAATGAATAGTAAACGGCGAGGATGATGAGAGAAAGAGGGACCAAATTTTTAAATTAATTTTATCGACGTTATCGGCGCGATACATAGTTTTACCGGTGTCGTGTTATAATATATATATGTGAGTATGTATATCGTAAACTATCATATAGATATCATAATCTTTTAATCAGCACTGTTTAATCTTCGTACGTTCACGCGATAGCGTTTGTATTACTTTCAACAGCTAAACTATGTTGCTAAACTATCATTTTCATTTCAGGTATCATTGTAACTTGGTCACAAAGGAATGGGCACTACGAATACAATATTGTTATGGTAGTATTAATGACAGAAGTAATGAAATTGTTGGCTTCGACAACGTTATACTGCAAGGAGTAAGTCGAACAATTGAACTCTACGATTCGATTCAGTTCTATGTTACTTAATCATGGTTTTATTTTTAGCAATAGCATTAGGAGCTTTTGCCAAGAAATCACAGGAAATAAAAGAGGTAAATGAATATTTCTGCAGAATGTAAAATTTATAAAGTAGGTGATTATATACGATAGTATCCTATATCATTCGATTTACATTGGAAAACAATTCCTAAGCTATGACGTGTTAAGATACAAAGAATCAGGCATGAACTTTTGCACCGATCGAATACATTAAATGTTTTTTGGTACGTCACACCCAAAGGTGCGTATATATGTGTAGGCTCAGTTGTTCATACAAGATTTGAAAGTCACTATATTTGTGTTTACAGAAGTGCAAAAACAAAGGGAAAGATAAGATAAATGAACAGTTCAAAATTTTGTCTCGTCTGTCAAAACCAATGTTAATTACTAAGAACTGAATACTTATTTCGATACTTGTCGCTAGCAATTAAAACTAATATTTTCATTTTCTATTTTAGTGCTGCTACTGTACATGATACCTTCAGTTTTGTATTGTCTGTACAATAATCTGGCATTCATTAACTTGGCTGCATTTGATCCGACAACTTACTACGTGTTGTTGCAATTTCGCGTTGTCGTGACCGGAATTATTTTTCAGGTATTAAACATGGTTCACGTAGCATACGAAGAAACTAAAACATTTTTTAAAACGTTGTTTCTTTTAGATAATTTTCAAGAAAAAATTGTCTGTGAAACAGTGGCTTTCGCTGATAATATTAACCATCGGATGTATGGTGAAACATATAGATCTAGATCTCGACGTCAGCAGTTTTAGTTCCAAAATTAACATAACTAGTAATGTAATCCTCGTATTTGTACAGGTGCGTACAATCTCCAGTCACTTGTATAGCAATTACAGGCACACTTCTAACAGTACTGTATTGTATTTAGCAACCAAGTTAACGTTTAAACATTTTCAGACGATCTGTTCCTGTTTGGCGGGAGTATACAACGAATACCTGTTGAAAGAACCAGGAGCGGATATCAATATTTTTGTACAAAATGCATTTATGTACATCGACAGTATTTTATGTAATTTATTAGTATTTATAGTACTATACGTGACGCAGAGTAGTTCGTCCGATATGTTTAGTAATATTAATCCAAGTGTACTACTGCAACCTAAAATTATGTTAATTATCCTGAATAATACAGCGGTCGGAATAATCACGAGTTTTTTCCTGAAGAGCTTGAATTCTGTATTAAAAACGTTCGCCAGTGCGCTGGAGCTGGTGTTCACCGCAGTTTTATGTTGGTTAATATTCAGTATTCCTATTTACCTGAACACAGTGATATCTATTGTTATGGTAAGTTACGCGGTCATACTGTACTCGCAGAATCCAGTGTTAGGACCAAAGACTATACTGCCCTGAATAGTGATAGTATGAATTTATATATTAATATAATTGTAATAAGTTCTAACAAATGGCAATTAAATTCTGTTACTTTTTCTAAAAAATTTACGATTGTAATAATTTGTCGAAAATGGCAAAACATTGTATGTAGTTTCACGAGATTGCTATCTTCCCTATTTCCATACCGTGAGAACGGTATATTGTTGCCGGAAAAAAAACATTGATATGCAATACGGGTGGACCGTTAGAATAATCAATTATACTGAAAATAATCTATTCATTGCTCTTCTCCGCCCCGTGAATATTCAAGAAAATTTCATGTATCAAACTTTATCAATACTTGGTATTCAAATATCGCGCTCGTTTATTTGTAATAAATTCGAATAAAATATCCCGCGTTAAAATTTCTTTTGGCGGGAAAAATTTGAATCTCCGTCGACGGCATACTGTTATCACATGGAATGAAGAAACTATTTTTTATTTTATTTGTCGTTATGATAGATCATCGACCGCATATCTTTATCGATGAGAATGTACAGTTATTGATACAAAAGTAATTGATTATGATCATATAATATTCTTTTTTTCATGATTTGACTTTTGCAAGTGAGTTTCCAAAATTCACCACGTGAGAGCACTTCTGTCACTATCGCATCATCACGTTTGATTCAATTGGATAACTTCACACGGACATATTGTGGTCGCGTATTCGAATTTGAAGTATATATAATTTCCATTGGAATATCAAGAAAAGTATTGTATCTCTAAATTCTTCTAATGTTTTTGCTGCTTTAAATTACACCTACTCATTTTTATCATAAATACATATAATCCGCAGTCTAATTATAACATATGATTTTTTAAAAAAAGAGCAGTAACTTGTCTCGCTTACCAGAATCACATATTGCATATTTTTTCGCGTAATTCTCATCCTATGAATTTTTATAGTTGCAAAAAAAACGTGTCCCAACCTTTACGACACTCCCCCTTACATTAAGAAAATGTAAATAAAGAGAAATCGATTTTTTCAAAGTTCTGGACTAGAGGATTTTAAAATCTGAAAGGCGCGAAAAATCGGGGGACGTCCTATTGTCTTACCGCGGAGTGTGTAATAGCTATTAACTATGTGTAACCGTTTTTCGAGAAGTGGGGAGAGGGTGGTCGATAGTACCTGCAAAACCACCTTGCTAGTAGAGCCGACTGTGGGCAGTCACATGTCGGCAGTCGTCGCGTGAATTTCGCGTTGGGATCATTGTCCTCTGTCGTTGTCATCGTTGTGCCCGCTTGTCATCGAACGTGTGACAAACGCGTCGGGAGATGTTGTTTGCGATTAAGTCATTCGATCCATAAGTGCGACGAGTGTAACAAGTGTGACACGTGCATTCGTACGCGAAGCAAGTTCTTTCATTCTCTCCCCTGTGCAGGACGATCGAGTAAGTCAGTCGCTATATTTTCACAGATATATAGTTTCTAATGAACAGAACTGTATCGTTTTACGTAAATACAAGTACTTTGTGTCACGATCAGGAACACTGTTGCCGGTTAAATATGAATTCTGCTGATTTATCGGTACCTTTGTTTGCGATCGGAGTAGATTAAATTGAATGCTATCAGAGGCACAACATTAATGTGACGTTTAATGGTTTGATTAGTGGATGCCTATTACTGAGATTATTAGTAATTAGACTCCGGGTGTTTATGCAAAATAAAAAGTTTGTGCATCAATTGCAAGACGCAGGAGCTAAATATAAATTTATATTCTTCATCAATAATTTTAATGTGGTGAAAATAATATATTAATACTCTTAAATTCTTCTAATATTTTCACTGTTTTAAATTGCACTTGCTCATTTTTGTTATGTAAAATTTTATGTAAAATCTAAGAATATGAACAAAAAATTAGAATAAAAGTGGTTTATTACATTTGTTTCATTATTTTTGTACTATTTTAATTGTTAATTAATTTTAATTGTTTAATATTTATACATATTAAAACGGATGTTATTATCTAATAATCACATTCCATAAAAATTAAATAAAATTTTAAAACAGAAAAACTTATCATCGACCCCCAATAGATACCTAGAATACTATAGACCGTTTTTAAACTTCCACCGACCGTTGGGAACCCCTGGTCTAATACTTCACATAGTAGGAACTAATTATGTATTTTCCCATGATTGTTCTATACGAAAAAGCTAGCCTATAAATCTTCTTCCAGAGAACAGCTCCGACAGAAATGATTAGATAACGTAGCCGAGGGTGAATTATTGGTTCGCGATTGAAACAGCTACCGCCACAGAACAATTTACTTTTAAAAATTGTAAAATAATCGTTGGCAACGGGTGGTTAAAGAGGTCTTCCGAGAAAAGCAGAGAATGGTAAGGAAAAAAGAGTTGACGCCATAAGCGAGAGGGGGATGTATTCACCCCGCGTGGCCTCGTAGGAGGACAGACCCTTTCCCCGCCGTGTCTCCAGACGCACGCACAGTTTTCTTTGGATTATGCAATCGCCTTTCGTGTGTACTACTTTTATGTGGGGTTCGTGTCGCGAGATCCGATGATAAACTCCACGACTTCGCCTCGATTCTTTCCCTGCCGCCTTTTTCAACCCGTTTCCTTTTTCCTTTCTTAATAATATCGGTTGCCGGAGCCCAGACAGGCGACCGCTCTACCGATACGGAGCAGTGCTCACTCAAATTCCCAAAATTTCGGATCCACAACCAAATTCTCGCGTTACAGGGTAGCGTTTCGCTTCCAGAATTTAACCCGAACACATCTTAACCCTTTGCTTATTTTGACCTTTCCACTGAGTAGTGGGGGAAGAGCGGGGATTTTAAGCGGACGATACTGTCCTTCTCTACTTGCTCGTCGTTTGGGAGCAGCGGCGAACAAGTAGCGAGGCACAGCGTCCTTTCACTTTTTTCGCTCGGTTATTTTCTTGACAAAAGCAAATTCACGCGAGCACTACTGTACATTCGAAAATAGATATTACACGGCCGAGTTTCACAGATTGGAAACGATCAATCGCGAATATCGCGATCCAGAAGTGTCACTCGAGGCAGGTGTAAACATGCATGGTAGATCGAGACCCTATTTTCGGGTAATCAACGATCAGCGAGCTCGTTCCTTGTATAATTAATTGAACCGAGCCGCGATCGAAAACGATAGGCTCGCATGATTCACGAAACCCGTGTACCGTCATGTGAAGGGACCATAAGCGAAAATACCTATGTATGATGTCAACCGCGCCCGATTTTTTTTTTTCCTCGAATTTTCCACAGCAGTGGCCACGCGGCTTGACATTTAGTTTTTCAATTATCGTGTACAGTGAATAAGGCGTTTTTAATCTAATATGTTTAATAGGCTAAAAATAATATAACAGTATTTTTAAATTCTTCTAATGGTTTTGCTGTTATAGATTATGCCTACTTTTTTCTTATAAATGCATAAAACCGCAGTCTAATTGTAATAGATGCTTAGAAAAGGAAATTTATTCCAGTATTTGCCAAGAATGCATTTTCATAATTTCAACAATTATGGAGTATAAAATCGGCCATTTGGTAGATGGCCGTGTTGATAGAGTAGTGTTGAACGAGATAGGTAGACGACCTTTTGCAATAAAATATGGATTGCTCGTATATACGAGAATTGTCAGATGTTGGAATTTGTATGAAGAGACGCGTATCTCCCTTAATATTGAAGGATGTTCCGTGACTACTGTGATTGATTCTGCAAGCAAGAACCGGAAACCGTGTGTGCGTCAGTGTGCGCTAACCGGTTAGAGTCTCACTAATGTCAATCATTTCGTACATTTGTAAGCCAGCATGTGCCGGAAGCGGAGGAAATATCGCTGATCGATTACTGCGGAAGTTAGGGCCTAACGTTACGAGAGAATATAGCAAGCTTAGTTGTGTCTCTCCGCATCGAAGCTAGTAGAACCATTCAATTTTAATCAGACGCGATATCACAGCGTTCTAGGGTCGCGGGGAAACAATTGACCTAACATATCTTGACTATTTGTTCTGTTCACAGGGGCAAAGAGTCAATCTTCGCCGTTTATATTCCCTACTATTCTCACCGTCTTTTCTTTCCCCATTCATTTCCATATTTTCATAGTTTCCTTTCGATTTGCATTCGTTCTCAATTTAACACCATTTATTCCCACTTTCAGTTCTATGTACATTTATTTCCGTACAGTAAATTCTCTATAGACGCGACAGCCTCGGGGGATTTGGTCGCATCTACCATATAGGGTAGCTATTTTTTTTATCTCCAAAGGCCGAGCCGAACGTAGAGAAGGACAGCATTAGTAGTGGTTTACACCGATATACCCGAGCCGAGATCAGATTACACAGTGAAGGGGATATTTTTGTTGTGTTTATCGTGCACGGCCTTGTTGCGTTTATAGAGGATTTACTGTACTGCAGTAAATACTCAATCTAAGAAAAACGAATGTCCCTTGCGCACTGCGGGGCACGCCTCGCTAAAAAACGGAGCACAGACTCGAGGGTTTTTCTTAAGTCGAACCTTTACTGTATTTACTTTTAATCCCATTTTCTTTTTTATATACATTCATTTCTATTCCCACCTACAAATTAATTTCTATCTATCTGCATTTTTAATATTAAGTAAAATTCCTTCCCCATTCAGAAGATATAGCAAACCTCTCTCATACGTTCACGCTAACGAATCTGTCGATCAGGTCTGTCTCTCGCGTGACTCGATGAACGATCCGGAATTAAGAAAGCGATCGTTCCCGAAGAAGAAGATGGTGAAGGACACGCGGTGCCCACGGGACGAGACGTAGAGAGGGGTGTTATGTCCGAGTGCTTCGAGTTCTCGTCATCTATGACAGGATCGATGGACCAGGGGCCTTTGCAGCCCCCGAAGGATTCCCCGGCCCTTCCTGCCCAACCCTTCGATTTCTGCTCGACTCCAGAGACACCGACGCGACGAGGTCATCGTCACCGACACCCGCGAAAGATGACATTGACCTCACCGAACGGACAACCTATACAGCTCACGCCTCTTTGGGAGCACGTGGTTAGTATTGAGTCATTGCAAATGTCTCGATAGATTTCGATTTCTATGGACGTTGTTCCCAGGTGCGAACTCGGAAGTTCCCGAGCGAGGTCGACACGCGCCTCACGTTCCTGGAGATCTCGGAGAGACTGCGTGATCCAGAATGGGAGGTGCGTCAGCACGCTGTTCGCGTGCTCATAGACGTGCTGCCGACTTTGAACGCCGACACTGTCGACAAGGTCATGCAACCAGTGGTACCGGAGCTGGTCAATAATTTGGGACACCCGGCGCCGGCGGTTCGCAAAGGCGCCTTGGACGCACTTCGAGTTTTTCTCGTTCATAGTCGCGACAGGGAGAACACCATCAAAAGGGTCAGCGTCTTCTCTTGAACTTCACTCGTGCACTCTGTATTCAACTCGATGCACTTCTATCGTTAACACTCGCAACGATTTTTGCAAATAGCCAAAATCAATTTAAAAATATTACAGTATAAACGATCCTTTTGTACGATTAAATGTACGATTAAAAAAAGTAATCATTGAAAAATCGGCGATTGATTCAATCGATTGATGAAGTTAATCGTCGGTCGATGATTAACCCATTCACTGCCAACTACTCGTAGTAAGCGTATGTACCAAGACTGCCGGCTACGAAATATCTCGGCTTAGGGTCTCGCGTCGCGTGAAGACCACATCAAATTTCATGAATTATCACTATGATCCGTTGATGCGCGGTCATGCCTTGCATGACCTTGCACTTCGCTCCCCACTATTCGATCCATCGATCGCGTAAACGCAATTGCTTTCGAGGGTGTGCACGCTCGGCTTCTTCGGCAGATTCTTCAGGATGGGCTGAACCGGTCGGAGGTGCGGGACTCCTTCCAGACCAATGTCACGACAGGAGTGATCCTAAGCGTTCCGTCGCTCTTGTTCCCCTCATCCAGTGGACCTTCAGCTAGCAATCAGCTTGTCAAGGACGCGACGATAGCCTTGGCCTCGAGACTCGCGCAGGTTCCTCATCAGGAGGCTGTGCTGAAGTCGTTGATGAAGATTAGGGACGCAGTCGGCGTTGATCAGTTCGAGAACTACCTGAAGGACTATGATAACAAGCTGAAGAGGAACATCGAGATCCTGTCGAAGATCTATAACGTCCGATCGAGCAGGAAGCCGCAGAGGAAGAACACCGATGGTAAAAATGATGAATTTGTTTTTGGAAATATGTCTAACGGTTGTAGAACTCTTCGATAATTGAAGAGCAAGATTGGGCCAATGAAACCACTTCTTCCAAAAAGTTATTCGCGCTATTTAAAATTTTTTGGTATGCTTCTTTAACCACTGTCTACGTCTCCAAGGTGTCGAAAAGTCGGACAAGGATCTGGACCGGAAGTGGGAAGAGTCCGACAGCGACACTTCCGGTATCGTCGAAGAGGAAGACGAGGTGAACAACGGAGCGATGCCAGCGGCCAGAGTAGTCCTAGAAACGGAGATCAAATTCAACGAGGAAACGGCAATCACTATGACAATTTTAGAAGAGAAAGAGGGCGACAGCGAGAAGGATCAAGACGAGGAGAGTGGCACAGATCTTCGAAACGACGCTGAGAACAAAGACTCCTCTCCGGATCGCAAGAAGACGCCGCGAAGAGTGCACTTCGGTGGTGAAATAGTGAAACTGAGGACTCCAGATAGCGACGAAACAGAGTCCGTCGACGCAACACCTAAGACCAGGATCCCAGTTCCCGTTTCCCCTGCGACAAACATGCCTAAGACTCGAAAGAGATCTTCATCTCAGCCTTGCAGTCCTCAGAGGCAAGCTGAGAAGCCGAGGAGGGCTGTTAGGTCGATGTCCAGCAGCCCCAAGAGGGAGGTCTACACGCACAACGCGCAGCTTAGTCCTAAAAAAAGTATCCTAACTAGGACCAGCAGTCCTGTGGTCAAATCAATTGAAAAGAAGAAGAAGGACTTTACTAACGCTGAATTAAACGAGCCCGAAGAGAGTCCTACCAAAGGAACGAGGTCGGAAGATCCTGGAAAATTGGACCAAAGTAGTCCAGGTGTAGGGATCAACCATAATTTGGTTGTCAACAAGTGGATGAGTTCGGATGAGAAGCAGAACGAAGTTTTAGGGTCGGAGACCTTGAAGAATGTACCAAAGAGTCCTCAAGAACCAGAGGATGCTACTAGGAGCAAGAAAGATACGAAGGATGTGAAAGAGGAGAAGAATTTGTGGGAGAAGAGACAGAATTTGAAGGATAAGGTGGACGAGAGCGATGAGAAGATGTCGGAGGAGAAGGTTTCTGATCCTAAGATTGATCTCTTTTTTGGATCACCGGTGGAGGATCGTGAAGAGAGGTGTAACCGCGAGGATGATGATAACCGACCTAGAGACTCGATGGTGGATGGGGATGAAGCTTCGCCGAGGGATGATGTGAAGGTGAAGAGCAGTTCGACGAAGGAGGGGAATGTTGAAGGTGAACGGATCAAAGTTGACAAAGGTAGTGAGAAAAGTGGAAATGTGCGCGGGGTTGACGAGATGGAGAGACAGCCTGAGGAGTCTAACTGGGAGGAGCTGGGATTGGTGGACCAGGAGGTGCTTGAGGATTTGCACAACAAGGTGAGCGATTACTTGTTTGATTTTATCTTACTAAGTAATTTCTCGATCGAATTCTTTAATCGATGATTCTTTAATTTTTTGCACGTCACTGTACGGTTTTACCGTTTGTAAATGATCAACAAATTCATGGGGAATTTACGAACTAATTTGTACAGCTAATGGTCCGCAGTCCGATTGCGAAGTTACACGATCATTGTTTATACATACTAATCAATCCTGGCATCGTTAAATCGTACGGAAGATTACTCTATCTCTTCTGATTGAATTTAAACGAGTATCGACCGGCTCTCTCGCGAGTGGCGCGCATCGGACTCTAATCGACTCGCTCATGGAATATTTAGAAATCAAGCTAACGCTCTGTTTAGTCGGGATCGGTTCGAAGCTGTTGCGGACTGTCCGAGACACGGAATTCGCTGGGCAACACACACGAGTACGAGCCGGCCCCGAAAAATAAAGAGAGCGAAAAGGCGAGGGGAACGTGTTAAAGTCCGATAAGCACACGTAGCCTTAATTGATGGGGTTTAAATCACGTTACGCCACGCGACGAACTTTTGCCAACGAAATCGATTGACCTACTTCCTCTGTCATGTATCAGAACGATCTGTCCCGAAGTCTTTCCCCTTCAACCCGTGTTAATGAGGGGTCGTGGACGAGGCAAGGTAGAAAAGTGCTCTGAGACGATTTGTGGTCAGTGTCCTCATGCTGGCAGCAACACGTCGATTAGGCTCGACATGTTTTTTTTTAATGAAATCTTTGTCGACATGCTCGTCACATTGTTCCGATTAAAACGAGTCCAAACACGACACAGTTTGGCTCGTATTTAATTGTTTAGTTCACGATACGGTAGAATCTTGATTATCCGAACCGATAATATCTGAATTCTAAGGCTGAACTCTCCCGAGTTCGATCCAAATCGGTGAAGATTTTATCCAACGTTGTAGCTAGGTAATTATTGTTTATTTTTTTTAATACAAGTTTGTTGCGAAAAGAAATGAATGTGTATGTCTGTAAATTAATGCTGTTAATTTTTATTTTGCAACTATTGCATCGGGAGCTATTACATCGTTTAACGAGTAATTTAATGACAAAGTTTAATCAAGGACGAATAGTATCGGAAATAAAGAATCAATTCAATTCAACAAAATATCAATTAGAATTTATTGAAGAACTATTGGCAGTTGAGTATCGATAATAAACATCCGGCGAGTAGTCGAACAGATCGAAGTCCAACTTGAATTTTTCATAAAGTTTCTCCACCATTTCTTTGTTGAGCTGACTGAAGTATATTTTCGAAGGGTTCAATTGACCCCCGCGGTGTCGCCATCTTGGCTTAATTAGCTCCTGCAACCCTAATTTATGGATCGCGTAAATCTGGTCCCGCCACAGCGTTTCCACCTGCGAACCGTAAAAAATACAAATCGACTTAGAAAAACCATCCAGCCTGCATGAGAAGTGTGAAAAACAGAGAGACAAACAGGCGTGCAATTGTAATATTTTTCGCGATTTGAATTTCAAAAGAAGGTTGGTAGTAAGGCATTCTTGTTTCGTGTCGTTAGTCCTTAATTTCTTGATGCTGGAACGTGTCATTAGCAAAGTGCAGATTTTTATGCAAATTTGCAGTTATTTAGATTGATCGATGACGTTGATGATAATTTTGTTTTCACATGATAAATAGTTTATAAATAAGATGAAGTTAAATTCGCTCAATTTCGTATTTTGGAATCTTTTAGTTATTTATGTGCGTTCTATTATTCTACAAATTTTTAGCATTAGAAATTATAATTAAAAACACTCTACAGATTGTTCTATTTTCAACGTACTTTCGCAATAATGTCGTAATCGACGATACAAGGAGCGCAAAAAAGGTAATAGGGCATCCAATGATCGTCTCCGTAGCTTCCTAAATCAGTATGGATCAAATATTGCACGAATTCTCGAAATGTAGGCTCGATCCCAGCTGGTGGAGGGACGCCATTTTGTCGGATCACTTGATCATCGCGTGGTCTCGCGAAATTCTTCTCTGCAATCGAAATACATCAATTAAAAGTAATTACAGTAAAGTCGCGTTTACTGTCCAACAGCGATTGTTTTGCACGGACAGTGATCGCATACCGACATTATTTTTTTATGACTGCGTCTACCGGACAGTGATCGCATACCCGATCGCGGACGATCGGTACATCTGTACCGATGTGTAGCACATTTAATGATTTCTTACTTTTCAAATATTAAATGAATAAAAATAATAAAAAGCAGAATTAATATTTTTATCAGATTTGTGTTACCGCATAGGCTACCACATACATACAATTAAAAGCACTCATTATCACGCATGACGTTTGATATACATTTGTATTATAAGCGAACGTACCAAGATTTCCTTACTCTTATACTTTTCTTTTACAACCTGAGAAAACTGGGTTAAGAAGTCGCAATCCTTGAGAGATTAAAATCTGTCTAGAATTGTTTGTTATAAAAGATATCGCGTTAGATTCATCAGAGGGGAGCTCTCTCTCGGCAGAAAATCTCACGTGTGTTACTATCGCAAGCAGCGTACACACCATGGGAACGCGGCTTAAAGGATATCGCGGTCGATATTTTGTCGTGACTCACCGCGATACTTTTGAACAATCTTGCTGCCGTATTTCCGATGAAAGTGAAGTGTCCCGTGCTCCCTTCCAGCCACGGAGTTCTCCAGCTTATCGCGATACGCGCTCAGCAATCTCTCAAATGGGTGCCTTACCACCAGTAGTTTCTTCGTTCTCTTCAGGGCCTGTATTTCGTTTTCCTCGTGTTAGATCTTGTTACGTTGTTCCACCGGCTTTTCTGATCCTGCCGAACAGAGTTGCCGTTGCCAGCAGAGTCGCCAGATCAGGGGAATTGACTCGAATCGAGGGGAAGAAGTTACCCTCTCTCCGCCAGTAGATTAGTCACGTAACATTCTGACACATGAACGACAAAGACGGAACGCGTCACGTGACCAGGTTGTGTCGTAGAAGGGGAAGGTAGAGTGGGGAGGCAAAGTCAGTTTCCAGATGGGCTTGTATTCCCCTCGAAATGCTTCCCCTTCTACTACTAAATGGCTCGATTCGCCTTTGGGTTGGAAAGAAAGTTCGTAGCGTTTTCAAATTAAGAATCGAAGATAAAATTAATGTATTTATTCATATGTTTATTCAATAACACGAGAAGTTACCACGAAAATGGCAAAAAAATAATAGAACAGAATGGAAAATATGTGATTGAATAAATCTATGAATAAATATCTGAATTTTAGCTTTCAATTTTAATTCACAAACGCTACGAACTTTCGTTCCAACCCAATATAACGTCCCTCTCTCTCGCGCACAGAGTCGCGGAAGAGGAATTTGATGATGGAGGGGGAGCATGAAGACTCTACGCTGGCAACTCTGTTGTCTAATCGCACAGTACTACGCTACAATTTGGCGAAAAATGCCGGGTTAGGACTGTTGTTATTGTTACCAAGAGTATCTAAGGATCTTGTTAATAATGATTGTAAAATTAAAAATAGAATTGATAATTCAACAATTGAATAACGATGAAGAATCATTAAATATGATGAATCCTTACCTCCTCAGCTTCTGGATATTCAAGTTCCGGTATCACTCTTCTCGCAATCGACGATATCTGTTCCCTTCCACTGAGTAGCTCATTTTCTGGTACATTCATCAGAACACACAAGTTGTAGATCCACGTCGTGCTGCCGGCTTTGTAAATCGGACAGTATGATAGATTATGCGATCTATTCGACAAATAATGTTGCAAATAGACAGGCCATTAAACTGCTCAAAATTCGATGTCGAATTTTTTAAAGTGAAAAGAGAAATGACTTAAGGAAGTAACCACCCTTTCCCTCGATTGCAAGGGTGCGGGATTCGCGTTCTGATTTCTCGATAACACAAAAATGGGGTTTTTCAGTAGTCAAAAACGCTAGATAAAAGATCGATCTAGGGCGCTATCGCTTTCAAAAGTCTTATATTTTCGTTTACGAGGCGTAATTTGCATTATTTGCATTATTGTAGCTATTTTAGTGATATTAATTGCTAGATGGACAAACCTAGTTATGTAAAATACAGTGTACTGTGGTGCAGGTGGATGTTTGAAGATCACAGGTTTATCAGAATCTCGGTACGGTCCTAGATTATAGTCTCGGCAGGTGTTTACAACTCTCATTTGCCGCTTAAAATTGTCTGTCTCAGCCTCCATCTGAATAGCATAATTCATTTTCGTCACACACCACGAACTATCGCAAACTGTTCAAAATCAAAAATTAAAATTGTCCATATCGGAATTGTTTCTTCATATTCACAACAAATTCATATTCACTTCATATTCCAAACAAAATTGCATTTGAAACACACTGGCGCGGCAAAATTAAAGGAGCACTTTGTCGAAACAAAAGACGACTGTCTTTTTCTCGATCTTTTGATATACAAATTTTTAAAGCTGTCATTTTGAGACAGTAAAAACGAAAAAGAGTAAAAAATGTTTGATTTACTATTAAATGACGCACCATTAATTTGCTGAGATCTTCGAGTTTAGGTACAGGCCGGTCCTCTTCTCGGACCCGAAGTACAGTCAATTTCATGATCACCATAAACAATCCACAGCCGAGAGCATACTTCAAAATTCGCTCGACTTTTCTCTGATTTCCAAGCATATTGAGCATATTCAATCCACGCGAGATAACTTCAGGAATAGCGAACGAAGAAGCGATGGGAAAATTCTGAATAAAATGGCACTGTTTTTACTCGGCGGAGATTCTGTAAGTTGATATTGGTATCGTCCGCGGAAAAAGCGCGTGTCTGCTTCGCTGGAAGTATCGGGTAAAAATATTCGCTCTTCTTTCTGGCGAGTCACTGACTAACCAGTTTCCTCTTCAGTGGACACAGTGATGGATCTAGCGTGCACGAATCCCGTGGCAAGAGACCTCAAACTATCATTCAATTTATATTCTACGATTGACCTGTGATATTCAATTAATTTCTCCCTGTCCGTGGATATCTAGCCCCGAGTGATTTTTATAAACTGTGTCCTTTAATCTGTCGACTGTCTTCGAACTAGAACCTGGTCGATAGAAACATCGACTACTATGCAGGTCACTGGTTTTGGCTTAGAAAAATTGCTGGAGCGTCTATTATGATTGCCAGTAATATCTATCATAGTGTGCAGTGGGTTAAACAATTATTTCCTAACGTTTTGAGACGGGAATAACTTTTTTAAAATTGGATCAAACGATTTGTAATTCTTTATGTTATTGAAAAAGGTGCTTTTTAAAAATTGGACCAAACGATTTGTAGGATTCAATATTTTTCAAGATGTCTGCACACTAAAAATGGACAATGTTTCACTGTCTAATTGTTCATGAAAATATTGTAGAGTTAACAAAGAGATCGATTCCAGGTTGATATAAGAATCCTATTAATATTTGTGCTGCTTGTTCACTTTCGCTGATGCGCAATGTCAAACTCATTAGAGATCGACTAAACAACGTTAAACAAACATTAAAACTTGATTAAAAATTGAAAAGAGTATGTCCGCTCCTGTAATCGTTCCGAAAGCAGTGGTGAAACGAAAGGGAGTCTGCCAGGCATACTAATTCGTTTGGCCATGTCAATCACAGTGAAAAAAAGCCGAGGGACAATAATACTCAATACTACATTCTAACCATAGATTTAGTTGTTGAATCGAATTAAAATTTTAAATATAAAATATTTATTATATTCGAAATAAACATTTTCAACCTAAATTACAACAAACTGGAGTGAAATAAAAATTGATTTCCTTTCTTAATATTATACATTTAATAAGTCGAAAATAATATAAGAATATTCTTAAATTCTTCCCATATTTTATCTGTTTTAAATTACATTTATCAATTTTTGTCATAAATGCATGAAATTCGCTGTCTAATAATAAAACATGAACAACTTTAATACAACTTACTTAAATCTTCACGAAGGAAAGTGAACTATAAAAAAAGAACTATTTATGTCGCAGAGACACGTGAACACGCCCGGTGGCCGTGAAAATCGTCTTCCTTTCATTCAGCAGAAGTTCAAGGCCAGTCTATGCCTCCGTATGAATGTCGAGGTGTGCAGGTGCCATAAGAACTATGAAACTGAATAGCATCACTGGGTGGTATCGATCTTCTGAGCTCTTGTAATCCATGCTTTTTTTGTTTAATTTTTTAATAGAACAGATCGGCCCTCACCGTTTCGCACGAGGATAAATGATTCAAGTCCCAAAAACGAGTCCCGAGCGTCACGGCGGCTTTGAATTTGTCTACTGGCAAATAGAGGTATGAGATGCACTAATACCACTAATCGTCGGCATGGCCGCTACACGGTGATAGTAACTAAGAACGATAAGCTCCCCGACCAATCGTACAGAGGGATCGGTTAAACTGTCGAGTATCGTTATCTGGTCGTCAATAAGTGCTGAAATATGCTCGGATATTGTGTTCCTGATTTTGCAACGTTTACCTATTAGGTTAGGTTAACTATTAGGTTCAGGACATCTGAAGGTCGATCTAGAGAAATCAAGGTGACCTTGAAATATCCGAAACGTCTTCACCTATGCAAAAAATTGACCAAACGATTTCAGTTTCTCTGTAAGGCTAGAAGAATTAGTTTAGCGAATGACGTCTAATAAATATCTTGGAAAAATGCATTTAGTCGGAATTGCGAAAAACAGTAGTAAAAATTGAGTTTCACAACTTTTTTAGCAGGGCCAATAAACTTTGAAATATGTGTTTGATCAACTCGTATAAATTATAGACGTTCTGAAAATTTCATTGAAATTGGTTAATTGGTTTAGGAGTTATAAACGATCAAAAGTGGTAGAAAGGCCGAAAATCTTGAAAAATTGCAATTTTTACCAGTTTTTCCGATCCAGGTCGGAAACCTCGAGCGCAATATCCCCCATGGAAACGGAACACGCATCAGTCCAACGTGTTAATCACTGTTCATGGTGTTTTTTCAATGTCCGAGGGGTTTTTTCCCTGGAGAGGGGCGCGACACGCGTCGTTCGATTAAATAGATTGATCACACTTCCAGGATATATTTCCATCGCGTATCTTCGCTTTGAATAATGCATGCTGTTGCGTTTTCCACGTGGCGCCGCCATCTTGGTGCACCCCCGCGTGCAACGGACTGCAATCACTATGAATATTCCGCGGATGAAAAACGATACAGGGAGAAAGAATGCCAGGGACCGACCGAGAAAAAGATAAAACACTCGCCCGAGTCGTCTTTTTTGTTTCTTTTTCTAATTAACGATCACGATTTTGTATATCGCACGAAGAAAATCGAATTTATTTTCTGCACGTCATTTATAATTCTAACGCGTGATATTCGGAGGACTCGTAACTTTTCTGTGACAATATCTTTTTTCATATTTTACAAGAGGACAGCATTTGATAAAATATTTTATGTGTGGAAGAGGACTTCGATAAACCCAACAAGCTTCAAATTTTATTAATTCTATTTCTATTAATAGGATTTTCAATAATTGTGCTGTACCAAAGAAAAGCATAGAAATTTTCTTTTACATTGCAATCTTAAATGAAACTATTAGATGACGTTATTGAGGGTGATTTATTAGATCACAATGAAAATTGCTGTTGCTATTGAAGCAACTGTTTTTATTATAATATTTTATTATTTTATTATTAGTTTATTATTAGTTTTATTATTATAATATAATATATTCATTATTGAAATTTTTCAATGATGGTTCATAGAAGCTGTATAATCTCAAGAATTATAAAATAAAAAATCGATCATTTGAGAAGATTAAACGAATTAAGGAAACAAAGAACGCGGAGAGAAAAATGAAAACAGAAAATAAAGAAAGGGAGGAAAGCAGGATATTGAAGAAGCTAAAAGGAAAGATGAGAAGCATAAATGAAAGTGTAGAAGAAAGCAAGGGTAGGAAGCACTGCGATAAGAAAGAGAAAGATTGAGCGAGACAGAAAGAGGGAGAAAGAGATATTTCTTCGCATGTATGCATGAAAACGCAGGGGTCCAACCACCACCCGCTAACAAGAAAATAATTACGCGAATGTGTTGCGTGTGCAAAGTCGGTCCAGTAAAACGTCCTTTCCGTGTTTTATGCAAATCTCTCTTTCGCAATTCGCCGTTGTTCCAACCCTCCTCCACCCACTCTGGAACACCGTCGAGGGACGTCTCCAAATTCGTGAATTCCGCGGTTTCGCATTCGTGCTCGTTCGTCTCGACACACGCTCTTGAATTATGAATGACATGGAATTGTTGCCTGTTACGATTATTACCATTATTCACCGCGAATTTATGCGTTATGCAGCTCTCTCTTTCTCGAGGTTCTGCTCGAGAAAGCAGAAATTTACATTTATCTATGTTTTTTAAGAAGATAAGTGAGAAAGAAAGGTACGTCTTCAGTATGACGACATTGGTATCGAAAGGGTTAGGTTAGGCTTGGACACGTGCGAGTTCGAAGCGAGAAGATGAATGCCCGAGGTTCGTCTAATAGAGATAAGCATTATCGGTGACACGATCGATTCATGTTATGAATGTATCTGAAAGTTTGCTATAGGAAGTATCATTTTCTACGTGATGTCATTGGTCAAGAATCACGAGTCGTCGAGCGAACATTATCGATCGTTGCAGCAGCGAGTCCGAACGCGATGCACTGCTAACATCTGCATTCGCTTTTCGATTCGGCACTATTTACACGGAAGTGATCAATATTATCGATTTCTCATTATTTCATTAAACTCGAGGGATGCCGTGACGCATAGCGTGCAACGCTCCGCCAATTTTCTGCAACCCGAGATACACGATTCAATTACAATTCAATTTTACCATTCGTTATTGCGATTCAAGATAACAGTGCGTCCTCGAATAAACTCGAAAATTCAAGCAATCTCTGCTATTCGATTATTCGTGATTACATTGCGGGTGCAGTTATGACAATTTATGAAATGTTAGATGAACTCCAGAAAAACTGGATACTACTATATTATTTTTAACTTTCCAAACTGATCGATTTCATTTAATATTAGTTTCTTACATTTCTTGCATAATTCTTAGAAAATTTTTCTCACCATAGATTTGAAGATTGAAGTTTCTTTTTTACAACAACACTTCAAAAAATCGCGCATCAATTTTTAAGACATCGTTGCAAAGAGGTTCTACGATTATTTCTCACGAAGTTACAACAGTTTAAATATCGCCAATTGTTAAAAACTCGAAAAAGCGTTGAAATACTTGAACTGATCGAATTTTTTTAATTTTTACGAAATCATTGTTTTTCGAAATGGGCAATTTTTGTGCTAATTGGTCGCGGTACGATTTGGTTTCAGGACGATTGGCGAGCTCGCGTCAGAGGTCTGGAACGAGTGGCATCGGCTTTACGAACGTCTTCTGCGCTGATCGCGATAGAGCCGCGATTAGGATCTCTTTTGCATACTGTGCTAGGCTGTGAAAGGAGCTGTCGAGTAGCTGCTGCTGGCTTGGCAGTGGCAAAGGTAAGCCTGGGAACTCGTATGTTCGCGCCTGCTAGATCAATCTAAATGCTAAGTTCTTAGCACGCGTTATTCCCTTTAAGTATATATTATTTTCTTCTTCGCGTTTAACAGCTGATCAACCGAGATACCGATCTCTCAGCCACGATTACGGTGGCGTTTCTTCATTTTCACCGATTGCGCTACTGCCCACTAAATTATAGTAATTGTTCGCATTAAGTCTGTCATTGACACGCGTAATGGTTTCTTTGAATATACAGACCGATTCTCGCAACGTGACGAACTTCAGTAACCCGTGAATTATTCACCGTTGATAACAATGTCGCATGATTTCGAAGGCTGCATACAGTAGATCTGCAGAAACGTTCCCAAGATTCCCTGAAGAAGGGAGCGAATATTCTAACCCAAGCTTCCTGTAAAATAGCAATAAACGACCCTCATGAATACCTCACACGCGAATATTTGAAATCGAGGTTTACGGCGCGGCGGTCATGTTTTTATACGAAGAAATAAGAATCCTGAGAAATGTTATTACTTCAGTGACTGAAACGTAAATCATCTGGCCCACTAGGTGGTCGTCGCTGGTGTGAGTGAAGAGGCTCTGAAGAAACGATTGCCGCAGTTAGCATGGGGTTTGGCAAAACATGGTGGACCATGCGCTGCTCAATTGGCCAGATTAGCAATGCTTAGATTGAGGCCCGCTCTTCTATTGGAAGAACTGCTGCAGCCGAGGTGTTTGAACGCTAGGAACGCTAAGGTGACGTTTTGATCATTAATTCTGTACCCATTTGCAAGTTTCAAGGTTTAATCTTTGTTATTAGAGTATCGATAATACAAAAATTATTATTATATTTATTATAAACGGACCGAGGTCCTTTTACACAAATGTTTACAATAGAACAAAGACTGAACCTAAATTAATTAAGAAGGGACATGCACAAAAATTGTTGGAATAAAGGTAATGATGTTATCAGTTAATTCTTTTGAAAGTGTGTAACGACCCATTTATTCTTCTCTCAGTTATAGAATATTCTTTGTCTCTCCTTTATAGATCAGAGAGAACACGTTGCAACTGTTAATCTTTTCGCTGGTCACCTTCCCGAGCACCGAATTCAAAGTGGACATGGTGGCCAACAAGGTTGCCAAGATGGTCAGAGATCGAAGACGTAGAGTACGACAGGCTGCGCTCGATACTTTGGCTGTTCTTGCGCAGATCTATGAATCAGAGGTACTCAATTTTCAAGTAGAATAATCCTTTAAAATGGCATTTGTACATTGTCATGCGGAATCATCTCTTAAAATTGCACTTGTACATTGTCATGTAGAATCGTTCTTAAAATTGCACTTTTACATTGCCATTTAAGATCATCCCTTAAAATTCCAATTGGACAGTTTTATGCAGAATCATCCCTTAAAATTGCACTTTTACACTCGTACATAGAATCATCCCTCGAACTTGTCGTGCAAAGGAAAAATCTCATGAGCTTCCAACTCGCCGAAATTGTTGAGGCTGAAGGTATCTCGCCAGAATTCTGGAAGGAAGGGGAGATTACGAATGGCAGCCGGAAAGGGTGTTAAAATGCATAGGCGAGGAGGATTTGCTAGGATTATTGTTGAACGGTTACAGGAAGTATTAGCAGCTGGAAAACGGGCATCGGAAGCACACCACGATGGAGAGGCGATGATGTCTGCTATTCGGGCGCGTCTCGCCCGGAAGTCGTTACCTTTGGTCTCCGCCGATGGCCTCGTTATGTACGGTTTGCAAATTTCGCCCACCGTCCAGATAGCCACCGGTAAATCCTCTATTTGAACATTATACATAGTTGATCACCGATCCCACTCGACACCCTGTATATTTAATTTGGCAGCATGGGGTTTCGTTCAATATTTGATTACGCTTTTCACAGGTCCCGATGTTGATTGGATAGTCGCCGGAAGTGGTTCGGTATCACCCGGCATCGGTCGCTCCAAGGGTCAAATTATAGCAACCAGGTCGGAACAGGAGAAACTTGCTAGGTAATGTCCTGAAAATTAGTCGCTCATTGTCAGTCAAATTTACAGTTCAATGACACCGCGTACTACCAATGAAGAGAATAAAGATTTTCATTAAATCGTTTCAGGAATGGGAATGCAAAAGGCTCCGAAAACCCGTGGATCGACAGACCAAATTTGGTTGCCCTTGGAGTAGGGGTGAGACCTAAAAATGATCATCCTGTGGTATGGCAGATAATGCCAACACATAATCAGGTACATCGAAGACGAACTCAAATATATAAAAATAATATTACATGAATACGATTGAATAATAAAATGTTTGCTATTGATTAATGGAATGCGATGAACGATAGAGAAACAAAATTGTATTTCCAAAAATGTTATAAAAATTGGAGTGTACGGTGGTGGGGGTGGTCGTTGCAACCCTTGTTAGTATAGTTCGATGTCAATGAACGGGATTTAGCGCGCCCGTGATCAATAGCATTAGTACACATTGTGGAATGCAAATATCAATTAACAATTTTGATGAGGCCAGCATCGAAATGCAAGCTTAATTTGCCGTTCAGCTAGACGTTTTCCTCGCGTGTTCCGAGGTCAGCGTTGTTCGCGAAACACGTTACACGAGAACGGTTCTCAGCTGCAAATCATGATTGTATTTACTCTCTGCAGCCTGTTCCTCACACGATTTAAATAAGAAATTGCATGTTGTATAAACAGCGATACGACCTGCGAACAATAAAAGCGAATTGTTTCGGATCTCAAAGCGAACATGTATCCTATTTCATCGAATAGATGATCAAAAGTTTAAATTAACTCTCAAACTAATTTTTAAACTTCCCTATTTTTGTACGATGTATCGTCTCGATGAACGATGATACATTCGACGATGATTTCAAGACGCTGCATCGGAGACAGTTTTGTTTGTTTTTGGAGTTCTTTATAGAATTGATTTACGGTATAAATGTTGCGTGAAAATTCTGTCGAATTGTTGCACCATTTCTTCATCTTTCGCGGAGAAAAACCATTCTCGTGCCAATGGCAGTCATCGTTTCCCCTGGCGTCCAGTTGAGATAATGTCCCATCTAAATTTCCAACACCTATTGAACTTTCTTGAGGTTAATAATGATTCATGAAGGCGCGAGGAATTAATGATCGATGCTATTGCTGTGACCCCTGTGATCCCTCGTCCATTTTTTAAATAGTGGAATTAATATTAAAGCTTCATTGAGTCAGGCATAAAAATATTGACACGACTAGCTTGTAATTATAGCATTTATTTACGTATAATATTATTGTAGTAATTTATTGAATATTCTATGTGCTTCTTTCAGAACCTTCAGTGTGAGGATGAAGTGAATGTGCAATCGAATCACGGAGTTAATGCTGACTTCAGAAATGGTAATTTTACTTTTAAAAATTGAAGTACAATATCATTCGCAATTGTAGAGACCAATTTCACCAAAGAAGTGTTAAAATTGGAATACAATTAAATTAAAAAATTTAAGAGACCCCCACCAAAGAAATAGAAATTGTAGTAAGATTAAATTAACCGTTTTATATTTTGGTTGAATTTTAGGTGAAGGCGCCAGCTACACGTTAACCGCGAGGACCTGTTCAAGACTTCCTGCCACAAGAAGGGACTCCAAGAATTACCGTAACATCGCCGACGACACTCTCGATCAACGGGTAAATCATCTCGCGATCGTGCCTCTTTAACGAACCTACCATAGGGTATAATAATTCGCCTTAATGTAGCTTGTATTTTAGGAAATTGCTACCAAAGCGGACTCTAGAATCCCAGTATTGTTCGCGCGGGATCGAGGATCAAAAATAACCAATATGGAGTCGAATCAGCTGAGAAAGAGGTTGAAAGATGCTACCGAGAGCACCAGCAGCGTTGATTCCCAAGATGGAAACGTTAGGTAATGCCATTTAGAAATTCTATAGCAATTCTATGACATTGATAGATCAATAGAGTTATAATTGCTGATCTTATGTGCCTAGATCTTGCGGAACAATGTTCAGAAGAAAAAAGAATCAACGTGAGAGCAGTACCAGTACCAGTACCAGTTATGAGACATTCTGCTCTATAAAGAACCTGAATAATGCGAATATTGACAACAGTGTAAGTGTCAATCCTGAAAAATACTTTTTGTAGAATTGTTGTAGTTACAAAAATATGAAATTATTGGAACACACATTGCAGAATCTTTCGGACAATTCGAGCCAGGAGTACATGGACGTCACCAGAAGATCTTATCACAAGTACAGAGACAAAGATAGGACCACAAGGAGGTCTGATAGCAGCTCGAGATTTCCACAATCGAATTCCAGCGATAATCAACAGTCCTCGGTACCCAGGAACATTCAGCAACAAACGTTCATCATGCACGACATGTGTGTGCAGTTTTTTAAAAAATAATTTCAGTCTTATTTACGTTACTTTAAAAAAATGTAATGATGTAATTTTTATAGTGGTTGGTTATTTTAAATTGGCTTCATTCTTCCAGGTACAATTCGGCCAACAAACGACAGGGACGATTCCAGGATGAGAATTCATTTAGACCTCTTCAGACAGCCCCCACGCCACTAACCCACTCTTACAATAATACAGATTTTAACCATAGTGGTGAAGAGATCAACGATAGGATGTATCCTCAAGTAGGTCTTGCTCCATGCAATAATTATAGACTGCGAATTTTATGCATTTATTATAAAGGTTAATAGATCAAATGTATTAGGTTGGGGGGGGGGGGGGGGGGGGGGGAGGGAAAGTTCTGTCGTATTTTAAAGAAAACGTTTGAATCAATTTATAAAAATATATGTTTAACACATTGACTGCCAACTACGAGATAACTCGTATAGTTTGCGTTATTGCCTAGGACGCCAACTACGAGTTATCTCGTAGTTTTTATATGATTTTCAATTAAATTGGCTTCTTACACCGAAATCCTGAAAAGTACCGTGGCAGTCAACGTGTTAATATTATTCAATGACATAATTTCCATTATTTGTAACAACTTGTTGCCATCTTTCAGATAACCCGTCGATTCCTGTTTCCCAATCACTCGCTAGCAACATGTGTTTTTGATTTACAAGCAAAATTATCTGCTGATTTAAAACACGACAGAATTTTCGCTCCAACCTGATAAAATAGTAGAAACATTCAAAGAACCCAAAAAACGTTAAGGAAAGAAATAAATACCTTCTACATTTTGCAAATTAACGCACACGATTTATATTTTGCATAAAACTCCACAGTTCTAGTATAACATAAACATTTGAATAGAGTAGAATTACTTTCAATTTATCAAGATTATAAACAAAGATTGTAGTGATACTATAAAAATTCGTGATAAAACTAATGATGATCGTCAGGTGACCTGTTTGAAATGGTTCACCCCGTACGTCGAGATAGCAATCGTTTTCCATATCTAATGGGTTAATTATATTCGTCTATCATTCATCGAGTTCCAAGTAAATGAAGCGATTGCCGCGTTATCAAAGTTTCGCGTGACCCTGACGGAAATCTGTATCATGTTACAGGCAAGGCTCTACCGTAGGACAAAGGACGCGACCTCGCAAAAGGTCAACGACGTCGAGCTGATTTCGTCGGACGCCCAGACCAGCGATTATTTCCCGGCGATACGGGCGAACACGTCTTACAGAAGAAGATTACGCTCGTTGTCACCGTCACAGCTGTACCACAGACAACAATTCCCCAGAATGGCTTCCGGTGAAGCACATGCTGCATCTATGTACGACATGTAAGTATAATATTCCACTCGCTTATGCACTTAATTGAAAACAACATTCAGCCATCTACCCAGAAAACCTCCGATTCTAGAGAATTAACATACAGTGGCCGGAATTAATATTCGGACGCTCTAAAAAAGACGATTACTTTTTTAATATCGTACTATACGATTTGAACTTTTTTGGGAAGTTAGAGCAATTATAGTTTACTATACAGGATGTGAAAAGAAATTTTTTCAAAAATTGCAATAGATCGGAATTGTAGAATGACAATCGACAAACTAATACAATTTAACACGTCCATAATTGTTTATAATCACGATCTGGTCAAGTCAATGGTAATAACGCTAACAAACAAGCCTAGATTTGCATAAATATCAGCCGATGTAACACCAGCGTATAGTATACACAAGAAATAACGGAGTGCCAGGTGTTGCAATATATTTACTTTTCTTCATGGGGGCATTATCGTCACTGGCAATTGCACTTCGCCGACCGCTGACGTGCGAGAGGCAACGTGCCATTTTCTAGCAATAAGCTTTTTACAACGAACAAATGGGTACAACTCCGAGAAAGTGACAAGCGCCAATACCTTCTGCAATTTTGTTGTCCGAGCGAAATTATTTTCGCACGGTTCTGAGAAATGGACTCGACTGACGATTCTTGCACCTTATCAAAACAATTGGGGTGCACTTATGCGATCGATTTCCTTGTTAAGGAGAATTCCGACGTGACTCGTTACTTGTTCCTTTGAGTCATCCAAACAGAGTCATTAAAGTTTCTTCCAAGGTCTAGGTTTGGTCATTAAAGTTTCTTCTACAAGGAGACTCGGTAAAATTTCTAACAAGGACTGTTTATTTGATTGTATGTATGTACAATCTTTTTTAATATCTTCAATATTTTTGAAATATTCCAAACAAATTAACACTGAACCTATCACCGTCGGTCAAATGACTGGTTTCATATTTTTCATTTAATAATTATTGAAATTATGAAGAATAAATTTTTTCGTCCAAACACATATTGTATTAAAAATTGCGCGAGATCTAAATAAATAGAGCCTTGTCATTTTTATCAGTTGAAACATTTTAATCGCTTTTAGAGTTCGGTAGGTTTAGTGTTAAATAAAATCCTACACGATGAATGATTCAGACCTCTTTGGACCACAAGGGTCGAAATTGCAGCAGCCTAAACCTTGACACGATTTTTCTTATCTCGACGTTCTCTTTCTCAATTCTTTTTTACGAAGAAAGCAGGTCGATTATATTCAACGGGGCTGGCAAATTGATTTTCATAGTCATGATTATTTACGAGGATCCGTTTAAAAAGCAATCTCAGTGGACGTATTAACGAGGAACGATACGCCGAGAACATTCTTGGTCTCGTTCCTCTTTCGTTGATTTACGAACGTCGCGTGCGTAGCGGCACACAAGAACGCGACGCTAATTACGTTTCACGTGGCTTTAAATAAACGCCGACGAATATTAACCACATAACAATTTGAACGAGTTACTTCGATTGTCGGCGGGGACTTTATAAATATTTCATACGCGTTGCGAATTGCCTCATGCTAGTCGCGATACTGTTGATTTAGCGTTCACAATTTGGTCTCGTAACACTCGGGTTAATTGGTACGATAGGTCTCGACTGGGCCAATTAAGGGGACTTAATTAACATTTTACGTGTGGAAAATCTACTTCAGAAATGACCACAAAATCATTAGACAGCGGAGTTTACGCGTTTGTGACAAAAATGTGTAGATGCAATTGAAAACAGTAAAATTATTAAAAGAGTTTAAGAATTATTGTCAACCTATTAAACATGTTAAGAAACAAAATAGTAATAGTTTCAAATTAAAAGAAAATTGACACAAAACAAAAAACAGGACTAATTAGATCAGGATTTCTCCAGAGTTAGTGGAATGAATCTAAATGTTTTTTGAAAATATAAATTTAAAATTGAAAGAAAATCCTGATCTGACAAATTGCTCTACAAATAAAACAAGTACTCCACCAATTAATCAGATCAAGATTTCTCCACAGTCAGTGGAAAAAATGGTCGCGACACTCAGGTGAATACAGTCGATATCACCTGGTCATTTTCACCTGGAACGCGTAGAATACACGCGTCTCCAGTGGTTTCACCCTCTGTGTTGTCCGAGAGGGTTGGTGCTATGCACGTATGGTCAGTGTATAGCCATTCGATATGGTATCGCGTGGTTACAGGTGAAAAGGGGGGATGTGGGGGTAGGGGAAGAGAGGGGGGCCGGGCACGAGACCGACAAAGAGAAAAGGTAGTGGCACATGGGGTGTAGGGGAAGAAAGGGGGTTGAATTACCTGAAAGGAAGGGGCAGCGGTCAGCGTCGGGACGTCTGACGTCTACGTAGGGCACAGTCGTGCGTGCGTCGTCATTTGTCGCGCCGTGACAATTATTCTCGACCCCCTTCGCCGCCCCTTTCGATTTTCAACCGCCCATCGCCGCCCCTGTGCTTGGAAAATTTTTGAAAAGGTTTTTGGAAGCTTGCAGAACTTTCCGAAAGACTCTGAAGTGACTCATTCTAATAAAAGTGTCGTTTTTGTGATCATCAGTTTCTGTTTCTATCACATTCGGTGTCCTTTTGATTTTTAACCCTTTGGTTGATTTTTAACCAACTCCTGGTGATTTTTAATCCTTTTGAGTTTTAACCCGTTGGTAACACCCCCGCGCTCGAAAAATTTTTGGAAGAATTTTTGTAACAAGAAATGTTATACAGTTAGTGTTCTAGTGTGAAATTACAATTTCAGAGTGACCCCTTTGGTACCCCCTTCGATTTTCTACCCCCTGTTGCCAGCCGCGTGCTCGGAAAATTTTCGAAAGTGTTTTTGGAAAGCTTAAAAAGTTTTCCGAAAGATTCTCAAGTGACTCGTTTCGACAATAGTGTGGTTCGTGTGATCACTACAGTTTCTATTTCCATTTTCTTCCTCTTTTTACAATGGAACTTTTTGAACGAAGATTTTAATTACCCTCTCGTGCAGTGTTGATTGCCCGACTCGAGCGTAATTTCATTTAATTACGATGGCAAGTATGTTCACTGGAAGTTGGCGAGTTTGTTTGGTACACGTGATCTAGAGGATTTTGATCGGCGATCGAGACGGCGTTTTGGGGGTGATTTCGAAAGTGATAGTGTTTCTGAAAATAAAATACGAGTTGGATGATATTGGGATGTATTGATTTTTTAAATTGAGATGAACGTTCGCTGTCGTCCATGAATATTTAGACGATACTATTTTTATTATAAAATAATTGTAAATCTATTCAATAGAACATTGCAAAAGGATATAGATTTCCTATAGATTGAGTTTGATTATGTCAAACGGTTCCAGCTCATGGTGGAACTGAAACGTCTACCTTGCCGTGAACTTTGTGCTTTATACACTTCCTTGTCTTCTTTGTCTCTCTGCAAAGCTTTCAATTATTGAAGATGTAGCAAATGTACAGTCAGGAAGGAAACATTGCTGCTTTATAACTTCCAACCAGCATGTCTCAATCATTAGACTGTGGATGTTCGCAAAAATTCGTAATTTTTTAATTGTGCCACCTAAACGTATTTGTAAACAATTTTCGTTTGAAACATATTTTGAAAAAATTCTGCTAATCATTTTAATGTTTTAAATTGTACCTACCCATTTTTGTTATAAATCATAAAATCCATAGTCCATATTTATTATGCGTAAAAATTCAGATAAATAAGGGAAAAATAATTCGAGAAGTTCGCAAATAGAGACCGTCGAAATTACAGTCGTCTCTAAGATATAGTCAGCCTCATAACAGGTTGTTAATCGATCATTCGTTAACCTTAGCAAGATGAACGCTAAACGCACAACAACCCCTAAATGTTCTGGCTGGAAGTTTCATTTGCATGTGTCTAGACACGTAACAATTTATTGACCCATGAGGTCCCAGCTATTCGTCATAAAGATTATCAGATCACATTAAGATCCGAGCGTGAGATACACTTAAATTTTTCGCTGTGTCGTTTCATCGGAATTCGATTCGAATCAGACATCAAAATGATTCGAATCGCCAGTTCGAAAGTTTGCTATACGAATAATATTCTTTCCGATTTTTCCACTTTATTATCGTATTCTATTTACGTTGCGGTGGAGGTTGCATTATTCACGAGGAACACTATTCTCATAACACAACTGGAACAGTAATAATTCCTATATCATTCTTTATTCGATATTGTACAAATAGTGTTTTCTGTGAAACTGAAATTTTCTGCGAAGTTCAAATTTTCTGCGAACTTCTGTTGATTTTTTTCCGAGGAAAATTAATAATCAGTATTATTCATTTATTACATATTGCCTTCTCAAACAATTAAATTACTAGCACAACAAAATAAAATTCTACTGTACTCTATTCTCTCAACAATCGACTTCAATATTTAAACTATCAGCGCGATAAATAATATTCTACTTCATTCAAGTACGATAAATAAAATTATATTTCACTCTAGCAGCACAATATAATCAAGTTTAACATTTGATCGTAATACATATTTAATAAACATCGGCAGTCTAATGACAAAAACACCGCCGCAGAAAATAGCCCACAATGATCTCTAAACACGCGACAATTTCAAAAGAGCGGCACAATGCGCGCCCTAAGATTAATTACGAAATTACGTCAAAGATCTCCGACGATAGATCATTCGACGACAGAAGATCGTTCGATCAGCCTCGACGTATGAAAAGTGAACCACGAAGAATGAGGAAGCTCGACAGGTCGAAAATGAACTTTTCAAATAGTGCGAACGGTGCCAGTCGCCGGAAACCGAGGACCTTCGATCGCGATCGATGAGACAGCCATTGTCTCCAAACTATGAACCCTATCTGAGGCGATGCTACTCTACTGAGATTATATTTATCACCGATCGCAATAAGGAGTTGTGTGACCGATAAATCAGAATCATCGTCAAGTATCTTCTTCCATTATCTTCGTCAACAAACGAATTGTTCTACCACCTGAAACTTCATCTGAAGCCTTTGGCACAGCGAAGCCATCGATCTATGATTGATCGATCCAGTTCCTGAGCATACAAGTATAAAGATCGTCATAATAAAAAGCTACATGATCAATGAATCAGGATGATTTTCAAATACTGCGCCTGGGCAGAAGAAGCCAAGGAGCCAGTGAACGGATTGAAGGATGGAGATCAACAGGATCAGAATTTCGACAGGAAATCAGCAAGCTCCTGGCGCATGGAGTGCAAAATCGCTGACACTGTCCTTCGCTATTGTCCTTGCGCGTTTCGATGTAGACAGTCCGTAGACATTGCTACCAAAGAAGACGAGGACTCGATCTCAACAATAGTTACCACTGCCAACACCACGCCTGTAATCCCTTTGACGCTGAACACTAGCAACGACACTATGTATGTTCGCTGACTTAGGGCAATATTGGCTTTTTAATTTCTCTTTTATTTTTGAAGCAATTTTGAAGGTTTCGAGACAACCTGTAGCTATTTCTTGCTTCAACTTCTGTTAAAAACAAATTAAACGTTCTCTTTGTTACTTTCTACAATTAAATTTCCTACACTGTCAATTCTGGAAAGTAATTCCAAAAAGTTCCAGAAAATTGATTGACTTTCTGTGAAGATTTCTAAAGCAAATGAGGTTTCGCCATTTTGCTCAATAATTAAGGATATTAGTTTTCAACTATAGTCGTCAAGTTTGCGCGTGAGTGGTGAAATATTCGCAAACAATTGCGGGCGATTAGAGTAGAGTTCACTTTGCGGCCTCGACATTTTTCAGTAGCATATTTTATGTATCAACCGGAACCCAATAATCATTATCGGGGGCACAGTACAGTGCAAATTGCTTGCGAAAATAAGTAGTCATTTCTACGAAATATTTGTGATTTTTCGTTTCAGAGACAAAGCTGTGAACGAGGAAGAATACAATGAGAAGAACAAGCATTTTCTGCCGGAGGAGAGGTATAGGATGAACACGATCGAAAGACAGTTCGAAGGTACGTTTCTTAATCAATATTACCTATTTTTAAAAAAAATTTTTAATTCGTAGAGCTTTGATTTTTAAATTCTAAAAAATTGATCAATGACTACATAAACTACCTTATCATCATTTATGTTTTAATAATAAATCTATCGAGCAGTACAATTTATTAAGAAATTTATATAGAAAAAATTTAATTTTATAAATATAAATTTGAATTTATATAGAATTTATTTGGATTTTAGAAACGTGTTTGATTATTTCCAATGCGAAGCACCTTTATAGATTGAATAAGTAGACTGCGGAACTTTATGCAAAATAAAAATCGTTTGCATCAACTGCAACAAACAAGGATCAAGTAATAATTTCTTCATTCTTCAATAATGTTCATAAGCTGCAACTAATACATTCATGTTTCTAAATTTTTTAAATTTGTCCACTGTTTTAAATTGCAACTACCCATTTTTGTCAGAAATGGTAGGTCTAGTGTTAAAACGCAGAAAATTGATTCGTCACGGACTATAAAACGGAATACTGGGCGAAAATTAAAGTCGCCTCGAGCTCGGTACAACTTCGACAATGATTTCTTGAAGGGCGAACTATTGTTTTCCGTCAGTGTCAACTAATGGAGCTTGTCACCCCTTTTAAGCTGCTAACTTATAGACCCAGACTATAGGAGATTCGGATCGGATCATTTGTCGAATCGAACTGTTGATCGTGCAACAATGGCGAAAACTGTTCTTTGGAACTGTGGCTGAGGCGATCGAAAGTACACGAACTAGAGCGCGAGGTTCTTAACCTCGTGGATTGCCAACTAAGCCTAGACTCAACACGGGGTTGCAATCAATATTTTGCACGGAATATGCTCGAGTCTAGCTTGAGCCTTTGTTTCAAGGGGGTTCGATCGTGATTTCTGCTCCTCCGTTCTTTCTTACTGTCTTGTCTACAGCTCGAGACTAAACGGAAGCATATTGCATAAAAAAACTCGCCTGTATAACGAATAAATAATTTATAAATACTTGATAACAGCAGAAACATTTTCTACAATGTTCAGCCCTGGAGAACGCGTATTTTCTATCTTTTTACCACGCAAATCTTGTAATCGAATTTTAAACCACTTCCCATAGTCCAATCTTGCTGAAATTTTGTATACACACTTGCTTCCGAAAATAACGATTATTGTTCTCAAGGGCGGATCTAGAGCTTCGATCACCTTGAATTGCGACGTACAACATCTAACATGCAATCATGTCCCTCCAGTAGTGTAATTGTACAAAAATGTTTGATCTCTGTTGCAGCAGACGATCAAGATCTTTCGTCGTCGGACGCGTTAGAAAATAACGAACAGGACAGTGGTCAAGATGCTCCTGATAATAGAGAAGATAGCGAAAGTAGATCGTCCAGTCCCGAGAGACATGATGTAGACGCAGCGTTCGACATTATCGATGCACCAGCGACCAATCGGGACACCGTGGACTTCATTGTGAGTCGACAAAATTGTAGGATCTCTCAACAAAATTATATGTTTACGAAGAGGGCGCAGATGACTATAGATAAATATTTAAACCCAACCAAAAATTATAATGCTTACGAACAAACTTTTAAACAATCCCTAAAGATTTACCGAAATCCACAGTATAATTTTCGAAACTCCGTTTTTTTAAATCTCCTAATAACACTGCACAACAGCCAAAGAACGTTTCGATTCTCACTATGCGATTCTTATAGATGTATTCGCGCTGATTCCGAATCTGTCTTAATTTTTCTACTAGACGCACAGTTAAATATTGTGATGTTATTATAGAAGATATTGAATTGTTCTTTACAGAAAACTTTACAGGAACCCGAATTTCCGGGAACCCACCCACCCCTAGTAATTAACAAATTGTCTAGTGTAATTTTAGTTATTTATTTTAGTTCTCTTCGAACTTCATCTCGAATCCCATTTCAGATTGCATTGAACAAAAGAACGGAATTGGCAGATGAAGGAACGGTTCCCTCCGTGGACGACGACGCACCAAAAAGCTGGAGCAGTGAAGAGGAGCCAGAACTGAAGCGAGAGAATCGTTCTTGTTCGAAGATCTCGGGACACTTCGATTCTGACAATGAGAATCGTGTCGAGAGCGTGTGCAGCGTTTCCGACGAAGCGGCGGAGACGAGGATCCAGGAAAGAATCAACACTGGCCGTCGCTCATCCATTTCGGTTTTGTCTGGAGAACAATTGCTGACTAGTGAAAGTCTGCAACAATCTAGCGATATTATACACTCGCAGCTTCAGGAGACGCAAGCTTCCCCATCGGCAAGATCATCTAGTAGTCCTAAGAAGATCAATCGGTCGCCTAGTCGAAGTTCCATTGACATTGAAGTGTTGAAATCGTCTGGCCGTAGCTCAAGAAGCAGCTCCATTAAATTAGTAAGTATCTTTGATGTCAAAAAAAAAAACAATCAGACATAAACCCCTTGTAATTTCCTGAAAGAGGAGAAACTTTGTATTTATTGTATGTCTATATGTTCTGCAATAGTTGTACATCAACGAAACCAAAGTAGAATTTTATTTCGGTTTAAAGGAAATTAATAACTAGACTGCGGATTTTATGCATTTATGACAAAAATGGAGAGGTGTCATTTCAAACAGTAAAAACATTAAAATTTATAATAAAACATTAAAAGAATTTAAAAATACTATTACATTATTCTCGACCTATTAAACATATTAAGGAAGAAAATAAATTTCTATTTCATTCCAGTTTGTTGCAATTGAAGTAGAATAGTTTTATTTTGCATAAAGTTCCGCAGTCTATTAATAGCATACATATTTGTTCGACTCTGTTCAAAATCTTCATCACGAGTTTAACACGATATTGTAAGGCAAGGGGTTAGAAGATTTAGAAACAATTGTCAACAGATTCAACTGTCAATCCTCTTTGCACAGAACGTCGACTTCGACAAAAAGGAAACCGAGGATTTCGACGAACAAAGAGTAGTCTCCTCCGCAGCACAGCGCGAAGACGAATCACCATTATTAGCAGAACAGAGTCAGTCTCGTAGAGGGTCTAAAGCCGCAGAATCACCAACAATCGTTATCGCATCTAGGCCCCATTCAACTGAAGCCTCCACCTTCGTAGAGAATTCCATTGAAGCCGTTCCCTTAAACGAGAATCACGAAGAGGAGAATCCTCACAGGGTAGGTAGCTAAAAAGAAATCGAAGTAATTAGAAACAATATACAGAAACTTGAAATTCTTCATGAAGAAATACTTCTTTTTAACGTTTTTTTACAGTTTATCAACGACTCTAATGGAAGCACAGGAAGCAACGAGAGCAACACTCTGGAGGAAGGCCAGAGCAAAGACAGCTCTAGTGAAACGAACACCGAGCCTGGGATCTTGAATATCGAGGTAGCAATGGAGTTCTAGAGAAGGTAACATAGAATTGGTAGACTTCTGGAATTTGTAGATGGTTGATGATTTGCAGACTGAACCTTTGGAACCGGTGCTTCGATCTAGAAGACCAGCAGCGTCGAAAGTTCCTCGACCTACGAAGAGGTACAGGAGCAATGGAAGAGGAAGCACGGAGAAGCTGAAGCCTGCAGTGCAAATCTGCTTTGCCAATCTTGAGAGCGCAGAATGGTACAGAGATATGTTTTTATTTAAACATATTTCAATGCTAAAGCACAAGAAGAAGCTCATTTAAGAACTGGTTTTTCAGGGAGATCGTGATGAAAGGGTTGAAGACTCTGTCCCACTTGACAAAGAACCAACCAGAATTCTTGGATGTCAACGCCACACCGACGATAAGTCGACTTCTGGGTCAACAAATCAAAAGCCTTCGGTCTCAAGTCGCTCGGACAGCTTGCATGGCCGCTGGCGATATTTTCAGCTCGCGGATCCGTGGCATAGATCAAGTAATTCGTTTGAAACACCGTTAACTTCAATTATTCATTAAATTTATATTTTAATTTTGATATTACATACTTTATTTTTGACAGGACTTTGAGGACATAGCTGCAGCGTTGCTTCACAGAACAGCAGACACGAATCGGTTTTTGCGAGCGGATAGCAACGCTGCTCTGGATCGCATGATCGAGCACCTGCCTCCGCATAAAACCATTGGAGTCATTGTCCAGCGTGGTGCTGGGTAAACAATTTATATTTGTTATATTTAAGCGTAGCGTCTACTCCAGCAGACGACAGTCGCGCGTGAATGTGTGTGAGTGCACACTTTATGTGTTTATTCTTCCTTTCAGTCATCAAAACGCTATCGTGAGAGCAGCAACGGCGCGATTATTGACCTCTATAGTCGAGCGGATAGGTCCGGAACATACTATGATATTGCCAAGAGATGTCAGAGACAAACTATTATGCAGTGGCGCTAAATTGTTGTTGGACGGCAACTTGGATGCTAGGTAGAGTAATACAACTCAATTTCAAATACAAAATTCTCTTTTTAAACTCAACTTTAAATGTTCCAATTTAATTTTAAATATCGTAGATATTGACTTTATGTTTTAACGTATACATATAATTAGACTGCAGTGTAATGAATACTGTAACGTTGATTTTATTGTAACAAAGTGATCAAGAGATGAAATCAATTTTTATTTTCTTCCTGTTTCCCACGATCGATGTAGAATATTTTTATTTTGCATAAAGATCTGCAGTCTATACAGGGTGTCCCATTTAAGTTGAGATTGTAAAAAATCCATACTCGAAAAAACTTCCCACTCGAAACACTGAAGGACATGTGTCAGTTTGTTTTCTTAATTCACATGTCTCTGAGATTTTTTTACAATCTCAACTTGAGTGGGACATCCTGTATAATGTTTGAACTAAAAATGAACTCTTCAACCGTCATTTTCCAGAAACCACGCGAAGAGAATGTTCAAACGTCTAATTCGCTGCGAAGGTTTTCACAAAACTTTAACAGAAGCAGTACCAGATACGACGTTAAGGCACATCGACAAGACCCTGAAGACTCTTTAATGACGCGAACGTTCGCGCTGCAGATGAACAATGTTAACAATCGCTGGTCCAGATTTTCATCACATCTACCTGGACCCTGTCAAAAGACTGCGTCTCGCGGACAGCGATACCAAACGAACGTTGGTTCCGCAATGGAACAGATTTTCTTCGCGTGGAAGAGACCAGAGAATACGATTCCACCCCTAGTCGACTGATTTCTTTCAGTAACGTTTTGATACTCCGATGTACCGTCGTACATTTCCTTTTTATACCGAAACAAGTGACGCATCTTCACGTAGATTTCGATTAATTTCATTCTCGTAACTGCAACACGATCTCTTTGTTCATTGACAGTAAACCTACCAGCATAGATTCACCGGTTTCACATTATTTATTTTAAAATTCTTGAAATTACAGAGACTCCATCGTTGGAAACAATTGAATAATTCTGAATGATTGAATAATTTTGAAGTCTTATTCTTACGAAACAATATATTATGATAATATACAATTAGATCGCGAAGATGTTATATATTCAAAATAAAAATTAAGATTTTGCATAAATTTTGCATAAAGATACGCAGTGTGCGACAAGAATAAATAAATTGAATCTTGTCATTTTTGTAACTCACGCCAGTTAGTTTTAATGCTCGGCAGGTTTAGTGTTAATCTTAGCGGGAAGGATCGGAACTGTGAAATTCATTATGTACATAATCTTTGCATAATCATTGTAGCGCAGTTAGTCGGATTAGAAAAGACAGTTTTATCGAGTACAGCGAAACGAGAAATTTATAATGTTGTCATTCGCTTATGTCGTCCATCGCGTTTGTCCCTTCATTTTTTAATTTTAACACTTTATCTACCAGCTGTTGCCTGATAGCAAATCAAACATTAACAATTGAGAATTTAATAGATTGTTCAATGGTTACAGTCATTGCATAGCACGACCTGTTAACATCCCCTGAAATTATTACTATGAAAGAAAATTGTCTGTCTTCTTTTAGATGCAGTATAGCCATTAGAAAGTTGATTGACAGGCCTTCGGTAGCTAAAGTGTTAAAGCGATTGCTATCGCGAGCCACTGGTAGCTGAAACTTTAGTGCCTTGACCATCAAAGATTTTATTACCGTTGAAAATTTAATACAGAATTGTTTTACGAAAGTTTGCGTCCGTATTAGCGTGGCAGAGCATGATGCCGATTTGATTTAGGAAGATATTATGGTGCTCAAACTATTACATAAATGACTTTCTACAGGCCATTGTCGCAAATTGTTTATACAGTGCCGCAAATAGTGCAAATTCGCATTCTCTTCGATTAATCAATCGGTTATCGAAGAGAAATCGATTCTCAGTTCACGAATGAACAGTGAGTTTTCTTCACCGACTCTTCTTCAAGGAGTCGCAGGAAGAAAATTATAATTACGTTCCCTTAAAGAAAGGAACACATTGCTGATGGTAATGATTCCGTTTCGACAAGGTAACAAAAGTTGTTGCATAATGTGTGAAAATAGAAAATTTTACGTTTACAATTCGGGGAGACGTGTTGTTCCCAGAGATAAGGATATTTCGAGCATTGTATTTCGAATTTTATGTGAATTGTTAACGCGAGTAGACTATGGTCTACTAATTGGTAGACTGCGGATCTTTGTGCGAAAATTCTATCAGAAAAATTTTCATTCCCGGAGACTTCGGTTAAATAACATCTTACAAATAAATGCACGAAAATCTGCAGTTTAGTAATTGCATATATATGCTTCTGCAACATATATATTCTTCTGGTTTTTGCGAATCAAGCCTGATATATTATATAATTGGTAAAAGATTATTATACTGAAATTTGGTAAAACTGATTATAGATTCCATTGTAAATATATATACGTGAGAAACTGTGTATGTACAAAACGAGAGAGACGGCAACGTAGAGCTTGCTCAGAATGGGTGCAATTCGATCCAACATCCCGCGGTGCAATAAATTATTTACGATGTTTGTATTTATATACATTACGAGATTAATTATAAATGCGCCACACATACGTGTACACTAATTTATTGAAAAGAAATATAATGCTATTAAGTAACGAAATGGGAAACCTGTGAATACAACCGCATATTTAATTTTGTTTTAAACAATAGAATATGGGTGATATCAATTTTATTATGAAGTAACCTATTTTTCGTTAGTATTGTGATAAAATGGAACTGCACAGGAAGAACTCGTTGGAGGACAGGATTGTGATTAATTTGAATACTATCAAGAATATTGTAAGTATTCGAATAATTAGGTTGCGGATCTACGTTAATGCAGATCTACGTGTTTTATACGGACTTTGTCTGACTAATGATTGCAATACAACGAACTAAAATAATGTTATATCAAATTTTACAACAGTCTCCAGTCTTTCGAATTTTTATGATTATGATTTTTATTTTATGATTATTATTTTTACAACCAAAGAACTAATAATCAAAAAATTTAGATTACGAAAGAGGACATGCATGTATCATTCACGGTGGAGCACAGTGGAATCGTTTTAGGAGAAAGCCCGCCGGTATATGTAAAATCAACTTGTGACGAAGACTTATTAGTTTGGGATATCAATTTCGAAACCTATTTACCAATTCCTGAAAACGATAGGAAGACTATCGACGCGATCGTTTCAACGCCTTTATTAAGTAATAATTAGTATCCTTTAATTCCAATTTATTCCTTAACGACTTTCTTATACATTAAAAGCAACATTACAATATTCCTGAATTTTCTAAATCTTGAACTGTTTTATATTTCGCCCAACCAATTTCTTCCTAAATGCATAAAGATCCGCTGTCGAATAATAAATGATCTATGTTGCAGTCAAGGCTTTTTACGAAGTAGAATACGATCAAGAAATTAGAGAACCGCGTCTGTCAGTTTTGGGCAGTGAAAGGAAGTCAAGAACAATATTCACGGAATCAGCTATACCTTCCTCAACATCACCAATGCTGGGAATCTGTAATCTTGATTTAATGCCTCTGATACTAGGTATCTTGAATCTTTGATTAATAAACATTTGATTCGCTAATACTTCAGTGCGAGTTTTCTCGAATGTTTCTATGTGATAAAATTATTGCTTCCAGGAGAAAAATGTTATGCTGAGATGCTCGTTGTAGAGACTCCAACATTCTCCTACGATGGATCATTAGTCTCTTGGCAGAATCTTCCACTTCTAACTGCAACGATATCCCTATTTCACGTGCCATTGTTTCAATTAGACGAAACAGTGAATTTTCTAAGCATCACTGTCGAAAGCATATACAATCTTCCAGAATCTTTTGTTGGAAATTTGGAATATAAAGCTGGAACCATAGCCTACATCGATTCAGAAGTAATCAGAGCCTTGTGATTACACTATTGCAAAGAACGATGCATATTAGTATTGAAAATACTAAATACTAGATTTTGGAAATTACTTCTAGTCTTCAAAAATATTTCATTTTCCTTCATTACTGTTCTCTATGATCGTTTAATTTCAAAATAATAACAATTTATAGTGATTTTGGGGGCAATATAATTTTCGGAGTTTTTCAGGTCCCAGAAAACTTAATCTTCGAACAAGGAACGTGGACAAGGTACAGAGACGTGGAGAGAACGAAACGTTGGAACACTTTGGAAAATTTGGAGAACCGTGCTCGGTTGTCCAAGTACAAATTAGAATGTGATTTTATGGGACTGAGGAATGCGTTTAAGAAAGATATAAACTTTGCGGTATAATTGTTCATACAAATTAATATATGATATTGGTTTAATGCGATGTATTTTCCGAGTTATCGGTTTATTATTTCAGGAAAAGATATGCGAAGACATGCCAAGGATCGAGTGGAATTCTCTTCACAGATGTGTGTTGTGGAAAGCCGGGATTGACGCGATGGAGAATCATATTAGAAAGTACGTATCAATACAACCAATTGAATTTGGGATATTATTGAAGTGTAATATTCCTTTTTAAGGAAATCGAAAAATCTCAATAATTCTCTAATGTATAATAAATCACCAATAATGGGTACTTAATATTGAGAAAAATATGGAATGGAACTAATTACGTATTAACGTAATTCCATTTGGGGAAGAATATTATACAGAGTAGAGAAACGATATTTGTTCTAGCAGCTATCGCATTAAGGACGGGTACACTGAAAAAGTTGACTTTATTTAAATGAAAACAACCTGTAAATATTAGAGGCACTACAGAATTTCCTAGATAAAGTCGATAAGAAGTTAGATTATTGATACCGTTCTACATTTAATGAATGTGTAGATATTAACATTAGAATTTTTTTTCAAAAAATGAGATATTTTACATTTATGATCTCTTAAAATATTGAAAACAATTCTGCGGTTCCGCTGCACAACTAAAATCGTAAAACATATTTTTTTAAAGGTATAAATATTGGCCCTTCCAATTTCTGGTAGCAGGAGTCTCTCCAGAGAAAACTAAAGGCAGCGCTACAAAAACAATCACAGTCTATCAATGTTACGTTGATCTCTCAGAACTTCTTTTCCCTGGAAGTAAGTTCACATTTCCTAACAGTGTTACATGTGTTACATGTGAACAGTGCTATGTTTATTATCGAAATATTTATTTATTTCCGCAGACAAAAGTTGTCGAGTCGTTGGACAGTTGCACACGTACAATGCAGCTGACATAACAGACAAGCTTGGTATCGAGGAGAATATTTTTGTTCTGGAGACGAGAGGCAAAGATTCAAAGGAGAGGGAAAAGAAACAGAGAAATTCGAAGGTAGACCAGCTTTTTAACAATATTCTCGCAACTTCGAGATCAAAGTTAATCGGATGTAGTATAAGTAGCTAAAATTTTCATTTACTTCTTAAGAGATAGAATTTAGATGGACCATTTTTGTTATAGCATTCAGAATCTGCGAATTCTGAGGCCGAAGTAGCTTCAACCATAGCATTGACATCGCCAAATGACCAACCTACTGTCATCGTGATCGAGGTGGAGCTTTATCAGCCTCTAATTGCGTGCAGCCTTTCAGCAGACTATTCAAATTTGTAATTTCAATAGAATTTGTATCATAAGTAACGAAAATTAATTTTTTCTCAAATGTAAAACGAAGTGTGTGCTTATAGAATCGACAAGATGATTCCCAAACTGGAAAAGAAGAAGCCATACGTTTACTCTGGCGATATAGCGCACCAACAGTACACGCTTTGTATCCGGAAATTGGTCGAAGATATTACGGAAAGTTATCAAGTATGACACTAATCGAATCAATATCATTTTTCCCTTCACGGGTTTGATATTAATCTTTTTAAATATTGAAAAAACATTTAAGTCATCTCCTTTCAATTAGTCCACGCTGTTCTAAATTGTCTGGTCACAGATACATTCCTATTCTACTTGTCCGGTTATAGGCGCTGGCCTATTCTCCTTGTTTCATCATAGACGCTGTTCTATTCTACTTGTCTGGTCGCAGATACGTTCCTATTCTACTTGTCCGGTCATTCCACTTAAAATGTCGAATAGAATATAATTGCGTGGATTAATTCAAATGAGGGACTCTATTACATCACGGTTGCTGTTTAACTATTAAAGTATGCAAATTCGGACGTGATCAAGCTAGGATTTCTGCGACGAAAATAAGAATAATAGTGAGCCCTACACAACAATTGAATCAGTCGGAGCAGAGAAACAGGAAATTAAATATTGCTACGAACCTGAATCAGTAAATATAAATTCAATCAATTGTACAGGGCGTTTCTTAAACCACCCTGTACTACATACCAGAATTAAATCGATTCGTTGAACGCAGGTAATTGTTGCAGGATGAATTGTCATGTTTCACTCAATACCTATATAAAACTGGTCTGTATTTGTCGTTGCGTAACACACTTCGATCAAAAGTGACCATGCTGCTTGATCAGAAGTTCAAGATGCCACCGAACCTGATCGTCGACCATACAACTCAGGTGCTAAACAAATTATATCGGAGAAAGAACATAGCACAGAGAAGAAGCGAATAATATGGTGATCGAGAATTGTTAAAATTTCTAGAATTTCATCGTGTCGGTGTACACTTACCTCGTAGAACAAATGCACGTGGCAATAAACACAGTTGTCGAGGGCAGATTCGCAGATAATATGCAGGCAAACCCTAATTCAGAAACAGTGGATCTATATGCTGAAGAAGCTTACGAGTTTGAGGACTTTGATAGAGCAAGACAATATTACAAAACCGTAAATCGCACTATTTAATATTTCATAAAAGATTACGTTCACTAAGTTTTCTATATTATTGTTATGTGATGAAAGGAAAGGATTGTTTTACTATGAGAGAACAATATTATACTAACGATTCTATATTTTCAGGAAATATCGTTGGTTAGACAAAGCCCAGTGCCGTGGACAAAATATGCAATTTATCTTAAAAAGACTGGCGACATTGAGCGTGCGAGACATTGTTGCTTAGAAGCTATTTCGTTAGACACACGATACGTGTTCGCGTGAGTATTTTGCAAGGTAATCGTTAATCGATAAATAATCAGAATTTAAATGAATGTCCTCAGATTATTAGTGTACGGGGCAATATTGTTCGAAAATGGTATCTACAAGGAAGCAGAGATCTTTTTAAGAGCCGTTACAGACTTTTATCCACGGTTCTACGAGGGTTGGGCCATTTTGCATTTGTTCTATATACGAACCGAATATTATCCAGGTAAATCGACAATTAATCTTCAAATCAACGCTATCGAGAATAGAAAATGTTCCAGTGATAAAATGAACTGATCTGAGAGCTGTTTTATGTAGGAATCGATCTCACGCTACGAATTGCAGAAAAGTGTATGAAGGACAAGATTCAACCAATAAAGCTCCCCGATGAACCATTAGCTTGGTCAACAGCTCACTGTCCTGAGGGTAACTTGTACATGAACACTGCAATATTTTTACTGAAACTGCATCTCTGTGAGGTAAACTAAATTCACCCTTAAATGGACCTTTGAAGCTTCTTACCAAGTCCGTTTAAGTATTAAACATTCCAAGAATAATTAATGAAATTACAATAAGTAACGTCCGCATTATTAGCTTGCAGGAATTGCTCTAGCACAAGAATTGTTCGAGTCTAATCGATCAACACACTTTCTATATTACATGGCAGTGGATCATTACTTGTCAAACCGATACGAAGATGCACTGTCTCATTTAGAAGAAGCTAAATGCGGCTACGGAATGGTAGGCCTTATCGATATATTCCCTCCCTAAAATTTACTAAAATTTACGATAATCGTCTAAGGCAAGTTTATTTATATAAAACCTGCTCTTTGCAGGACTATGCCATCAGTAGTTTAATGGGACATTGCTACTTGAGAATAAATGACAACGAGAAGGCTATAGAGTGCTACGAGTTTGCACGTATGTTGTTCAACAGGCCCAAGATGTTGCACTTAGTGGAAATCAGATTGGGATATCATTATTATAATACTAAGGATTATGAACGAGCTAAAAATGTATTTCTAAGTGCTTGCAACACCTCGCCTACTTCTCATACTTGGCTGGGTGCTGGCATGAGTTGCTATGAGGTCAGAAAAATATCTTAACCGTAGAAAGGCTAAAGAGCTGTACTCTATCTAGAGTACGGTAAGCATGAACATGGTCTTCGTTACGTCGTACGTTAAGTTATGCTTTTCGATGAATAACTCCTTCGAAGGTCATTTGAAGCTCAACATATTGTACATCGTTGAACATGAAAAAACGACGATGACCTAGAGAAAAAGAACTTCTCCGTCACAGCAATTGCCCCACTGAACCAAACATTTTCTTGTATTACTAAAAACAACGGAGATATTTTCGGTATAAATTTCTAATAGTATCTGTGTTAATAACAGGAATAATGTCTTGGACACGTTTCATTCTGTGGGTTGAAAGAGCCTCCGCCTTTTAGTCATTCTAGGGTTAATAAATTAAAGAATGACTTAATACAGAGACATTTTATTGGAAGTTCATTTTATTTCAGCTTGAAAAGTTTACAGAAGCAGAAGCAACCCTGTCCGAGGCAAACAGACTCGACAATTTGAATCCAGAGATCTGGGGCCATTTGTGTCTGTTGAACCTAACTCTGAGAAGGTATGACGAGTTTTGCCAGTGCTACAGAGAAATGGTAAAGGTAAGTAGCACCTTGTAGTGTATCCTAATTCATTAACACATTGACTGCCGGACGAAGTAACTTAATTAACACTAAGTTTACATTACTTTATAAACATAACAAGAATATGTCGAACGAAATTTCATGGATGTATCTTCGCAATCTCAATAATCGGCAAATACTCGGTATACCTAGTGTCAATGAGCCTAAATGTGAGAGAGTCAAAGTTTATCATAAGGTTAACGTGTTAAACGTCCAGTAGAACAGTAAAAGAATAGACAGCGTGCGTTTATTAACAACTTTTATTGTTTATTTTCTGCATATATCAGAATAATCTTAAAAATACAAAACTGTGGCTGAGAATAACGAACGCGATGGAGGCTTTGGATTACGCACCACCAATTTTGGTAACAGAACACGATGATTTTGTCGAGAACTCCGGCGAAGAAGAGTTCGAGAATTACTTTTAAACAATGGCACTGAATACAACAGAACAGAAAGAACGAAAAAAATACTGCCAGTCAGTTGTAAAACCTTGATGGCACTCGATCAAGAAACTTTTGTCTGCGAAAATTTCAACATTGTTCTGACACCTGACATTCTCAAATAACAATTACACGTACAGATACTCTACAATTTCATTTCTTTAAGAAAACCTGAAAATTAGAGCGTTCGCCGACTTTTCTCACTGGATTTACATATGAACTGCAATTTCGCATGCGTAATAGTTGATCGCCTGCACTCGTAGTCACATATTTCCGTGTGTGATTAAGTAGAAAAACAGATCTATCATTCATTAAATAAATGATTTAGTAGCGGTGCAGTTTTCATACGCGTCAGCCAAATGTTACCTTGCGCGATAAATACAAAATAAAACATAAAGAAAGAAGTTAACAAAAATATTATATAATTAAAAAAAAGAAACGAACAATAAATAATCTTTTAGTAAAAAGATCTAAATAAATATGTATGTATAAATATGTAATATACAGGATGGGGCAATAACTATGTCCACTTTGAATATTGTCGTTATTTGTAATAATATGTAAAAATGTTATACACAAAACACCCACGCAGAAAATGTTTGCGTAACAATATGCCCTCCTCTATATCATGTAAGTTTTGTATATAACATTTTTTCATATTTGTACAAATGACGGCAATATTCAAAGTGGACATAGTTATTGCCCCACCCTGTATGTATAGATAAACTATAAAGTAACATAACATTGCTCCTCGACTAATTGTAAGATCAAAATAAATATAGCGTACCATTTTGAACCTGATAATATTTAGAATGTTAATACCATTGTTCGCGGAAACAACGGTTCAATGAGCACCGTTCATTCCCGTTCTCCAAGGTATTGAAAGGATATACATATATCTCAATCTCTAATATACATATATAGCTAATAGCTATTGCCAATTATAAAAATATCATTCGAGTGCGAACAGATGAACAGATGTCGGTACCCATTTTTTGTCATTGCGCTAATCTTTTGCAGTCTTTCAGTTACCGTCAGTAACAAAAACAAAAGGTCAATTCTCCACAACGAAAACAGTATTATTCGTTAATGACACGTTCTACATAAGTCTGTATGTAGTCGAACAATAAAAAAATGTCTATGGTATTCAAATCGAAAGTAAACAAAACTACAACCGCAAAGGATCGATTAATCAACAGCAATGCGATTGTGCGCAGTCAGCATCACTTGGTCAACAGTGATCCCGAAAGCATCTCTTCGAATGTTCGTTTTAGAAATGTGCTTTTCGCGAGTCACCTTGTATGTATATTTCAAGCTGCCATAAAGACTTGTCAGTTGATAAGATAAATAACGCTTCCAGACTGCGAAAGTTTATCCTAATCTGAAGCAGCTAAAATTAACTCGAAATAATTGAAACCAGCATTAAATATTATCGAAGTTAAGAATTCCACAATTTTATGGAGATTATTTTCAACATATACATCAAATTCCGCAGTCCAGAGTCCAGATGAAGAGTCCAGAGTCCGTGAATTGAAAATAATACTCGAACGACACACGATAACAGAAAAATAATAATAGTCTGATTCCTAGTAGTTAAAAATTCGCGTAACGACGCTTATTTTTCGTTGCTATAAAAACTGTTTTGTTCTGATTCTACGTTCAAGGACCATTTATGATAGAAGCGAGCATTGAAAATGTTTCTAATATCAAAAATCGATGTAGTATCCGTTCGATTGTTTTACAGCTAATTGATACAGTTCTTATTGCGAAATGTTACAGCTTTACCCTAGCATCATTCTCTGTCGCCTCAATCTTCTCCTTATTCTCAACCATTGAGTGAGTATTTTCTGGACTCGTTTCCTGCGATTTCTTATCGGTGCGCTCGTTGTCCTCGTCTATTTTGTTAACTACTTCAGCGCCTGCGAGCAATGGTTGTTTATCGGTCGACTCGCCGCAGACTAATTGATTCTCGGTGTTTATCACAGAATTCGCTTCAGCCTCCAACGAAGGCGCGGGTTTGTTCTTTGTCGATAATGTCCTTCGATGTTCGGGAATTTCATCTTTAACAGTATCACAGTCATCCTTTACAATCTGTTCACTGATTTGTAGCTGGTGATCCTCTTTGTTCGAAGTTGCTACCGTGGCGGAAGCTTTGGACGCGTTATTGCTTTCATTTGGTACTGATTCGACTGGAACTGGTTCCACTTTGAGTATCGATTTAAGTACCAAGTCAATTGGAGCTGAATCTATCTTAGGTGCAGATTCGACTGGAACTGATTCCACTTTACGTACTGATTCAGTTGGAACTGGTTCCGTCTTGCGTACTGATTCAGTTGGAACTGGTTCCACTGTAGGTAACAATTCAGCTGAAACTGGTTCCACTTTAGGTACTAATTCAGTTGGAACTGGTTCTACTTTGGGTATAGATTCAGTTTGAACTGGTTCTGCTTTAGGTACTGATTCAGCTGGAACTGGTTCCACTTCAGATACTGATTCAGTTGAAATAGGTTCTATTTTAGGTACCAATTCAGCTGAAACTGGATCTACTTCAGGTACCGATTCAACAGAAACTGATTCCGCTTTAGGTACTAATTCAGCTGGAACTCCTTCCACTTTAGCTGTTGATTCAACTTTAGATTCCAATTCAGCAAGGACTGGTACCACTTGAGACACTGATTCAGCAGGAGCTGATTCCACTTTAGGTTCCAATTCAGCAAGGACTGGTATCACTTGAGACACTGATTCAGCAGGAACTGGATCCACTTTAGGAACCAATTCGACAGAAACCGATTCCGTTTTAGCTACTGATTCAGTTGGAACTGGTTCTATTTTAGATACCAATTCAGTAGAAACTGGTTCCGTTTTAAGTACTGATTCAGTTGGAACTGATTCTGGCTTAGGTACTGACTCAGCAGAGACTGGTTCCAGTTTATGTACTGATTCACTCGATATTAATTCAATTGATGCCGATTCAACTGATGCCAATTCGATTGATGCCGATTCAACAGATGCTAACTCAATTGATGCTGATTTCACTATCGACTCAGCTGATACTGCTTCCATTTTAGGTATAGATTCAGCCAAGGGTTCCACGGTAGCTTCTGACTCATTTTTCACTGATTCCTCGTTAGCTTCTGATTCGTTTGTCACTGGTTCCACGATAGCTTTTGATCCATTTACGACTGGTTCCATAGTACTAGAAACAAGTCCTTCGGAAGACATATCATTTTCTTTTCCATTTACACATTCCAACTTCTTTCCCACATCGCTTGCAATGCATCCTTCCTGGCCAACAGTTTCAAGACACTTTTCGTTAGGATAAATCACATCCTTGTCATCTTTGGTAACTTCTTCAGGATTCTCAGCACCCGTCTGAGCACTTTCCGGTAAGGAAATCGAGACTTGCTCCACTTCCATTCCAGACACGTTATTGCTATCCTCATTTTTAATATCCGACTCGCCATTAGATGGTTCTATTTGATCGGATGAATCAGATACTTCTGACGTCTCGTTCTTCTCTGTTACAGCCTCCCGTTCGAGTTTCGTTGAATCGATACTCGAAGACTGAATCTGATTTTTAGAAGGAGAGTCTGCGTTTAGGTTTTCTTCCACTGGTTTTATGTCTCTTCTGACAGGCTTTGGGGACTTGGTGGTTTGAGACTTCTGTATGTTTCTTGACGTGTAAGTTCTGTACTCGTTCTCGTGATACCTTGGGGAATTTGCATCGCCTTCTTCCCTCCAAATCTCTTTTCTTTGATACTTCGCTTCACCTTCTTTCTTCTTTTGGGAGTGCGATCTTTTGACATTGGGCGATTTCGGGTTGTTAAAGTAAGTTCCTTTCGATTTATCCTCAAACGATTTTTGACGATTGAAAGGCTCGCTTTCGGGAACAGGCGCGTCCGCGTCAGAATGACTATAGGTCACTCGAGTTCTTTGTCGTGGACCTACTCTTCCTGTGCCGGCAATGCTCGGAGAGTTCACTGTAATATATTGATCGCAATGTTGATCGCTGTTCGTAATGACTAGAATGCGGATTTAATTATTGTTTAATGCAAAGGTTGGCAAGGAGCTACACACTTCCTCGGTCGAAGTGTGCAGCTCCTTGCCGATCTTAACGAAGAAGAAGAAGAAGGAGAAGGAAAAGCAACTATTGGTTATCTAGCAAAACTAGCAAAACAGGTATTAGACAATGTTACGAAGAAGATATAAGCATTGCAAAGTACCTTTAACACTCATTACAGGGCCCTTAGGTGTGTTACCCTGGTTTACTGTGACTTTGATACTGGAATCAGTAGCAATTACAGTCCTCTCTTCAGAAGTTGGGGACAAAGGCGGCTTCACTGGCATTGTCACATTGTTTCTATGCTGATCGTACATATTATGAGACCGATTGTCGTAATTACCATAGAAGTTCTTTGAAGTGCCACGATGAGAGGCACCTCTTCCACCTCTACTGTGGGAGATATACTCGTTATCTGAAAAGAATACAGTTTAATACCAAAAATTATAAAATATATGCATTCAACATTATAACATACTATTCGAATGATATCTCCTGTCAGAGTCTTTATGATCTTTCTTCGCAAATTCGCCCAATGTAGATCTCGTTGCTTTCTTCGCTACATCGTCTATAATATGCATCTGCAATTTAAAGATCCTGGTTACACCAATGGTAGAAATTCATTTAATCTGACATTCTTTCGACTGATAGCCACAATAACTATTTTTAAAATGCATAAGTACGAAAAACAACGCAGATATATAATGCCAGTGTCACTGATAATTAAACTGCGGATCTTTATGCATTATTGTATCTTTATTTCGTAAAAAACCGGGACAAGGAACAAGTTCAATTTGCCACCCAGGTAATTCCTTATGGTAAGCATAGGGTAGAGGTGTCATTAATGTTTATTACCATACATGTTTTCTTGTATCTTAAAAATGTATACATACTATAAATGCATAAAGATCTGCAGTCTAGTATTAATCATACTTTATCATTATCCCACTCTCGCCGCCAGTTTCCTTCAGCAGTTCTCTGCCTGCTGATGCGATCTTCGTCGATGCGGTTCCTCTCTGCTCTCCAAGCATCGTATCCTGGCTGAGATTCGTCCCTATAATTTCCTTTGTACACTTTGTTATCCTGTTATCAAAATTAACGCTGTTAATTATTCAGAACAAGAGAGAATATCAAAGTTTAATGTTGTTATATACCTTCTGTATATGATTTTCTCTGCCCCCCCTCTTCGCTTTAAAGTTTCCCCGCATTACTTTGTTGTGGGACTTATTTCCAGAGGGTTCCTTCGCGTATTCTGTGCCAGGCTCTTCCCGTTCAGAGTCTGCCAGGAAATTGTACTTGGGGTCGGGTGGTGGGCCTTCTCCCTGCAAAAGATTGCTATCTTAAATACACTTTGAAAGCCTCTTACCAAGTACGCTTTTTAGCGAGAAATGCTAAACTAGAAATTGCAATCCTAGAAACGAGTCTACCCCTTAAAGTGCAAATACGTTAACTTGTCGAAGTAACTTGCAAGATTTTTCGCAGAAACAACTTGCAGAAGTATGTACATAAGATCGCATAGCCTACATGAGCAAACGAATGTATTTTCTTTCCCTCGACAGGATGAGCTGGCATCGTATACTCGTGCTTCTCTTTAGCGAGCTTCGGTTTAGCCTTAGGTGGATTCGAAAATTCTGGTGGCTCCTTCCTTTCCGGCCAATCGGACGACGGTACCATTTGAACTAAGGCGTTGAGTTTAGCTGCGTTCTTTTTATCCTCTTCCACCTCCTAATAATAAAAAAGAATTCAAGTAATTTGTATTTTTTGTTATTCAATCGCATTACGATACGCACCTGATGTCTCCTTCTAATTTCTTCATTTTGTTGCCTAATTTTATTAATTTTTGCTTCGAGTGCGTTGGATGTCATCTGAAAAATAAATCCAGAATTAAAATCGAACGCTATAGAGACATCTTTGGATGTTCAAAGTTCGTACATTCAACATTTTATTAAATCAACAGATCAGTTTATTCGATTTGCATGAAGAATATCATGTATAGACAGCGGATTTTATGCATTTATGACAAAAATGAGTAGGTACAATTTAAAACAGTAGAGGTATTAAAAAGATTTAAGGCCACAAGCGTATTAGTTTCACCTTAACAAGATAATCAAAAGAAGAATGAAATTTTTATTTGGTTCCTGTGTCTTGCAATCAATGCAAACATTTTTTATTTTGCATAAAGATCCGCCGTCTAGCCATATACAGTAAGGAGCATAACTGTTTCCACACGCTTTAAATCAGAATAACTTTTTTATGAATGGACCAAACGACTTCAATTTCTCTGCGAGGCTAGAAGAATTAGTTTAGTAAATGACGTGTAATAAATAAGTTGAAAAAATGCATTTGGTCGGAATTGTGATAAACAATAGCAGAAATTGATTTTTACAACTATCTTAGCCAATAACGAAAATTTCAAAGATGTGTTTTGTAAACTCGTATGAATTATATACGTTCTGAAAATTTCATTGAAACTGGTTAATTGGTTTACGAATTATAGGCGAGCAAAAGTGGTAAAAAGGCCAAAAATCATGAAAAATTGTTAAACTAATTCTTCCAGCCTTACAGAGAAATTAAAGTCGTTTGGTCCATTCATAAAAAAGTTATTCTGATTTAAAGTTTGTGGAAACAGTTATGCTCCTTACTATATAATACATATGATAAAGAAAAAATAATTTTCAACACAGTAGATCAATCTCGGCGAGCAGAACCTTTTTAAATATTGAGACACAGTATATCTATATACGAAGTGCAAAAGTAGGTAGACCGATTCGTGTCACGTTTCGACGCTTCATTTCATAACGTATCCACGTTCGAATTCCGAACGGTCCCGATAAACGATACGATCCATTTGCTGGTAATGCTGCGCGAAGTAAAATCGTGCCTTTCTACAAAAACAAAAAACAATTCGGCACAGACAGCCGAGAAAAATTAGAGAAAAATTAACCTGCCGCGGTCGGCTAACTATTTGCATTGACACCGACGCAGTCGAATGTAATTTCGAATTAGATACCCATTCTCGAATGAAAATGATTTTTTTTTAATAGAAATGCAGCCCTATACGTATATAGGAGGTGTGCATATATAGATATACGTGTCGGTTTATGTAAATGAGAAAGTTTTAAGGCGAAAGGAATGTATTTAGGCTTCCAAACTAGTTCGTCCCCAGATTAGATTAAAGTTATTCAGAATATAGGTCACACGGACAATTTTCTTGTTAAAATTCAGGGAATTTGTTATCGGCGTTCAGAGTCCGATTATTTTGATGCATTGCGATACATGAACGTGCAGGGACAGGAACGTACGTTTGCAAAGTAGGTAGCGGACGCTCTGAGGTGAGAAATATTAAAACATCACGGACGATTGTGTTATGCTGTTTTTCACTGAACGATCAGCCACATATGCCACTGTCGAACACTTCTCTTGGTTTCCTAAGAGAGAACACATTCGCACGACAACGCGACAAGTACGGATGTTCCTCGGTGCGGATAAGAAAAATTACTGTGGCCCAGTGGTTTTCATTTCCGCTTGCAAACTGTTCAGGAACGTGCCAACTTCACCGGAAATTCGAATCACTCGCTAGTTTTATTTTGCGATATTGATTTACTAAAGTCGTACCAAGTTATCAAATAAATACCTGATACGTGATCAAAGGAATAGAAAAATTAATGATTCATTTTGTATCATTTGATTAGTTTGTAGGTAAATAACAAACACCGGCTGAGATGAGTGTACCATCTTATATCATGATATTCATTGGCAAATATATATTTATACAGAGAGGAAATTAGATAGAAAAATGATGGAGGTTCTGTTCCATGCTGAAGATAATGTAGATTCCGTTTGTACCTCATCGTCTTGTCATTCTTTTGGTGAGAAACAGTGAGAAATAAAGAATATTCACAAATTAGATAGATATTTATTTTTTCGAATTATTAGGATAAATTAACTACCAATTTTAGTACATATCGAACTGAATTTACTAGAAAAGAAAGATTTATAGGCTTTACAGAATAAATTAGCCGATAAGATCGATTACAAACCTAATTATAATTAACAAAGAAAATGCTAAAAGCAAACATGATAAACGAACATTTGAAACAATGTTTTCTATGCAGTTAAAAGTATTTATAATGCAAATAGAGACTGTGTTTTGAAATTCAAAATATATATAGTTTCGTGATATAACAAATGCGGAAACAATGAGAAATAATAATAGACAAAAGGAAACATATTCTAAAGCGCTAATAAATGTATCCTAAGACTATTGAAGTCGTGTATAACATTTATTAACACCCACATGCGTTATTCTTCTGTTTCCTATGGATATATTACACATATACAGAATATCTTTATCAGATAAGCAGTAAGGTGGCTCTTGTTTTCGATTTTTGGATTTCTTTTATGGCACCTTCAGAGTTATTCCAAATAATTAAAAAAAAAACTGTGCAAAGTTTCAGCGCCCACAGATAACGGGAAAACGTGCCCCAAATGGAGTAAACATAAAAATAATTAATCTATTAATGCTCGTAAAATCGGTTTTTTCGAATATCTTTTAAATTTTTTACCGCGTCGAAAAATATGTTGAACAAAACCTATAGATCTGGACAGGCTGCGTCTTTTATGTCCCATTATTTTTTTTCGTAAAACAAACGGTTTTCGACAAAAATTGAGAAAAACTTCAGACCAAAACATATTTTTCGACGCGGTAAATAGTTTAGAATATAACCGAGAAAAACGATTTTACGAGCATTAAGGTAATTATTTTAATGTTTAAACCATTTGGGGCACGTTTTCCCGTTATTCGATTGAGTTCAAACTTTGCACAGATTTTTTTTTTAATTATTTAGAACAACTGGGGGGTGTCGTAAAAGAAATTTTGACAAGAGTAAATAAGAGCCACCCCAATAAGCAGTCTATGCTATATATGAAAGGTCTGAAAATAATATTTTATCTAGCCTCTTTCTTCTAGTGCTTTATAAAATACATTAAAATACACACTCGATGTGACAAAAGAATTTATCGCAATGATTCCCAATGTTTGTTAGAAAACACTCCCCAATATCGTCGAATAAAGAAAAATTCAATAATGTTACATTAACGATGAATCGGCTGATGCGATTGTTAAACTGATTGATCGGATTTGGCATATATCTAAAAGGACTTCAGAATACTAATTGGGAATCATCTGGATATGTTGAGATCACATTTTGCAGTTTTGAGATCGTTTCCAACAATAGTGACAATCGGATTGTCTATAGAAAAATATAGAATAGCAATAAAACCTATTCTTCTAAGGAAATACTGATTTACATCTTTAGAAAGATGTTCGCTTGACTACTGACGAACAATTTCACATCTCCGTTTGCCGATTTTAGATGGGAAACACATACGATTTAAAATTAGATGTATAGTTTAAAAATCAATGTTTATATCTCTCCGTTTTTAACATGCCACTTTCATGTGCTGTTATATTTACTTATTATCACAGAGTTGAAACTTGATCGAACAGAATTGCAGTACATTTAACGATACGTTAAACTCGAACGGAATATACATTTTAATAACACACTTACATATTTGAGTATTTCTCTCACACAGTTTCTGATATTGTAATTGTTGATAAACACGTAGATTGCAAACTTTGGTGTTCCCCGTGAGTCTGATGTAATTTACAATTAAACATTTAATAATCAAGTTCTAATAAAGCTGCCCTCGATTTAAAATTGCTAACAATTCGAAATTAATTGGAAACACCATGGTACGCAGCCAAAATGTTTACATCCGACGTTATCAAAAACAATTATTTAAACGATCCGTCTCAAGGCGGAACAATAACACTGGAAATATTGTATATCTAAAAGACGAAAAGAAAACACTCCTCTACTTTATATTTCATACGAAATATAAATTTATATTATACATATTAAAATATCAATTTCTGTTGCACTTTTTTATCTACCGATATCGTACAGACTGATTAGTAACTTAAGTCTCAAGCGCAATATACAGGGTGAGGCACCTAAGACTTGCACCGAAAATATCTCTGTCGTGTTTTTTAATGCAAGAAAATGTTTGGTTCGGTGGGGCAATTATTGTGACGGAGAAGTTATTTTTCTCCAAGTCATATTTTCCGATGTTTCAAGGTCATCGTAGTTTTTTCAAATGGAACGAACGGAGATATTTTTGGTGTAAGTCTTAGGTGCCTCACCCTGTATATATCAAGAAAAATACATGGCAGCACTCTCTTCTCTCCGTTTGAGTAATTTAAATTCCATACTTCTCGTTTGCGCAACCAACATAATACATAATGCCTATGTAAAATTGAAATATAACGTGGAAGCATTACAATTATTATTGTGGATAATAGTTTAACGAATAGCAAATAAAATGTTTTATAGAAGTAGCTATCTTCGTAATAAACAAATTCTAAAATAATGTAACAGTACATTTAACTATGTATAAACTGATAAAGATCATGGATTTTATAAGAATATATTAAATTGTAAACGGTTTTTCACTGTAATATCGGTAATAAGCAAAGTCTGTGGCACTCTCCAAAGGAACTGATTGAATAAACGTCTCCTAATATTTAAGCCTTTCGCTGCCGACTAACAAACAGAGAAAAAGATCGAAAAATGTTCGACATTTTTGTGATCTGAACTTCGTTTATTGTTGTTTAATAATTTTATTTTTGCTTGGTCCGACGTGTTTGAGATTACATATATATTGGCAATCGAGTCTTTCTATACAATGTGAATTAATCTCGCATTACTTCATCCGATAGATGAAACTTTTGTCATAACATTTAAACGACGAAAGGATTAATTATTAGGATTTACACCATTTCGATAACATGTAAAGAAAGCTAATACTCTGAACAGACTTATTGTATACACTCGTATACATTTATAAAATGTGTCACAGCTACGACACGTAATAAATTAAATACTATATATTCATGGTTGTTACAGACTTTGAAAATTCTTCTATAAATCCACTCAACATGTATGCACTTCTTTTTAAGTCACCGGTGTTTACGCAAAAGCGTGAAGTCGTCTAGTTATATGAAACAAATATTAGTAATTCGCTACGTTTTGGTATAGAATCGTTGTACTATGAATAAATTAACCATGAGAGGACCATATTGTTATTGCAGATCTGAAAATAATAAAGAAGATATTAGAGTTACTCAACTTTCAAAATATCAAATTTATTGTTCGTAATACATCGAAAATCTTAGTTACGACTTTATACCTTAAACATGATTGCGGCATCGTATTCACTTGATGCCATAACATTATTGCCAAGACAATGCTCCAGGTGCGTAAAGGACACAACATGGTAGCCAGTGTCCCGTACGCCAACCAAAAGAAATAAGCCATACTTGCTTGCATCAGAACCAACAACGTTATCGGCAAGTGTTGCCAGATTGATTTATAATCGTGTTTGTTGATACTCTGTAATCTGTAATGTACATTATTCATTATTATAGATTATGGCAGTATTGTTTTACATTTATTTTTATACTAGCATAATTCCCGTCGAAAAATTAACGGCTGGCTTATTTCTGGAGATATGCCACCAATTTAATTTTAAAACATATTCGTGCACCCCTTTGGGCTAACGGCTACCTGTGTACCAAATTTCAGCTTTCTAAGGCTTCTGTGTTTCGAGATTTTTTTACCATTACAGAGAACAGAGAAACTGGCAATTCTATACAGTAAAGTCGCGATCTAGCGACAAGAGGTTCCGATCTAGTTCCGAGAAGGGACAGAGATCGTGTAGGGAAACTATTTTTTATGACTGTGTCGACCGCGCCGAAAGTACAAAAAATGCTGAACGTAGAAGAAGAGCAGCTCGAGCTTCTTGGCCCCTCGTAGGGATGCCCCCAGTGGAAGGGGTAGGCGAAGAGACAGTGACCGTGGAGATCCTCAGGGTGCTAAATCGCGACTTTACTGTATATAGATTTATTTCAATTCTGAGAATTGAACGGGTACCATGTCTCACCGTTTGTCTACTCTGTGAGCCAAGATTAACGTAAGCGGAAGATGGAAAGAAAATAATTGAAAGAATCCATAAGCATAGGTGAAGGCTCCGGGGAGGTAAGAATTTCCGACGAACGTTCCCCACGCGAAAATTATGCCCGTATGATTATCTATTACTTCACCAATCGCCCAAGGACCTGTGAAAAATAAATTTCTATGAGAATCAGACCTTTTAAGACGATAACAAAGTACGTTTCCGATTACTCACCGACTGTTAAATACAACGCATATATAACTAATGGAAAACACAAGCGATCAACAGTGGATAATATCCATAACTTCCGCAGCCATAAGTGAAAGAATTTTATTCTCAACCTGGGCCGGTGCATCTGCTTTTCTACTCGAGGAAACAATTTTTTAAATATCTCAATTACGCGTCTTTTTATTTTATAAATTTGTCTTCCGTACTCTACTTACTTTCACACAATATGTGAAGGAAGCGTAGTAAACATAATGGAGCCACTAATAAGATCAACATTGTTCCGAACAAGGACTGAAACTATACGAAAAAGGTACATTGCATAATAATAATAATAATAATGATTATTATATCTAATAATTAGATGTGTGCAAGAACCGATTCTAAATCAAAGGGTCTAGCAGGATAAGCATGGATATTGTGTGCAAAACAAGCGACTTCAAATTTTCAGGGATTATCTTTCAACCAAAAAGCATTGTTTTGCACACAATTCTAGAACCTTTGCGATCCGTCCCGATCCGATATTTGCGGGTTCTCGTTCACCTCTAGTAATAATAGCAATTGTACTGTATGCCACTCACGATATTGCTGACATTTGACATAAGTATTAGTCGAGGTAGAATGCGGAATGATAGACGAGATCCGTCAAGAGCAAAAGGCTGGAAAACTATTGTCTTTCTACCATCTGAATCTACAGCTCTTACCTGCAATTCATGTTCAATATTAGAAACCGTATGGCGTATGTCAGATTAAAAAATTTGAAGACTTAATGTCTGTCTATGGAAATTCATTGAAATGTCTTCCTGAGAAATATGGAGCAGACATGACGTTTCAAAAATTTCATTTACATCATTAACCATGCAAATTTCAGATTAATGCAGCGACAAACTTTAATCTTTTTTTTGCGTCCCGATAATGAACAGACGATTTTTGTAGACTTCGACACAGAATAAAAAAGATGAAGATTATTCTACTAAACTCGAATAGTATGTATTCCATCCAGGAATTTGGTTGTATTCCATTTAGAAGTATAAAGAGGTCCTTTAACGTTTTCGCACTTTAACCAAGCACCATCATCGAGCTGAACTTCGACGCTCTTTATCGGCGCCAATGAGAATGCCAGCAGTCTATAATAACGATAGAAATTATTATTATTTTTCATTAATTTGAAGGCATTCTGTAATTTATTTTGAATTATTTCTTATAAACGATTGATTATCGACCTTTTTTCTATTCGAAAAAATATTAACGAAGTTTTAATCCGAAGTTTTGGTCCCATTTACCGAACACAAGAAATTTGTGATAACAAATTAATTTTATTTTTATGCCGTAGCACAATAAAATTATTTTATTATCCTCTGGTGTATCACAGTTTCTTAGCATTTTCTATAATCGGAAACGAACAATTGCGTTGTCTCGGGGAATAAAGTTTTTAACCAATGTTTTCTATATCTTAAACAAAAATTATTGTAATACTTTTCATTTATATACGAAGGGGAAACATCAATTTTCTTTATTTTTAAAAATAAAGTAATATTAGGTACTTCATGTTATTTTTATTAATTTCTAAAAAGTTTATTTTGTGTTCGATAACCGGGTGGGGCATGGTAACTGGTACCTTTATCAAACACGACAGAAATCCGTAACTTTTGAGAAAAGACGAATGTTGAAATTTTTGTGGTAGTTTACCTGATGTGTGTGGATTTAACAATGGACAATACATTCTCTTTCCTAGGCATCATATATAAAGCATGTTTAGGATTGGTAATCAATATCACTGGCCACTCTCCATATCTGACATCAATAAAAGAGAACTGACCATGATCTACTGCTGCTACACGATACCTAAAAGCACACGGAAAAGTGGTCGTGTAACATCGGTTCTTATTGAGCGTGTTTTCAGAGTTTTTAATACGTGAGTAGATACTTTACATCCTATTATCTTTCCAATCAGCTAATTCTAATTCTAGAAATCCTGCCTGTTGCAGTGTGTACATGTTTGGTACTGTTCCACCAAGCGTATGATAATGCCCGCAAAGGTACACCATACTTTCCTTGAGTCTACCTAAAGATAAATATCAAAATACATGTCTGTTGCATATAGTAGATTGTTAAAACAACCTTAAAGTCATGTCTATCTTGCAACTCATTTACCTATGATATTTCTAACACCTGTATTGCTCTGAGAAAGTATGCAGGAAGTGGGATAGTGACCAAACCATATTATGTAGTCAGCATTATTTTCTTGGGACTTGTTCACCAATCCGCTTATAGTTCTTATTTCTTGATCATCCAATACCCCGACAAAATTGAACGGCCTTCTCGGACCAGGTTTCAGACAAGCGTCGACCGCGAGAAAAGTGTACAATTCAGAACCAATACTTATCGTGTACATGTAGGACCTCGGATGCTTTTTGCCTTGGATAGAATAGTTGGCGTAATAATTGTTGCTCGACTCGATGCTGACCACATTGAAATTATCTGAAAGTATGAAAGTGTATTAACCTTTTTATAATTCGTGATTGAAAACAACTGTGTAGTTCATACCATGATTGCCTCTTACGTCTAGCCACAGCGTTCGTTTGCTAACTTCCGTTTCGTCTAACACTTGCTTGTAGTATTCCCATTCTTCTAATATTTGTTTCGAACCCATCTTGTCCTTAGTCTTCGCGTCTGTGAGATCACCTGTTAAATCAAAACACAAATTTAATACATATACAAACTGTATAGTTCAAAGCAGGGAGTTCCAACTTGTTCCTCTCCGAGAACTGCAAGGTCCCTGCCATTAATCAAATCTCTTCCCACTACTATGTACAGCTGTAGAGTTAGCGGGGAAGTTCTATGGTTGTGCTGGGCACAGTTTCTTTCGTGCAGAGCGCATCTTCGTTGGTGTTTCGTGTCTCCGTTGCCCCGGCGTAACGGCGCTTACTGGAAGGGGACAACGAGTGCTACGGTGGGAACAGTTTTGTCTCAATCGAGACAAATGTGCCGAGCACTGTTCTACAGCAACGATAAAGTCTAAGAGCGGAGGAAGCACCTAAGCAGGAAAGGAGCTGTGTAGCTCGCGAGCTACATGTTGGAACTCCCTGTCGTAAAGCAAAGCAAAATGCAAGAACAATAGACTGCTTTATGCGCATAGGCATTCAGCATGCATAATAAATAGGTCTTCTAAAAATAGAATATCTGTCAGACTCTGTGCTCTCCCACGCTAAAATTTTGACTATTGCAAAATGCGTTACTTTAAATATTGTTGTTCTCACCTGAAGCAAGCACAACGGAAGGTTTAATGATATCCACGGTAACATTACAAAAATCCTTCAACTCCGATATCCTAAATGGGTCTCGAAATATGCTGATGTGTATGTCAGAAATCTGAAAACAATAGAAATGAATATTTATTTTTGCAATTGACAAGATTGTCGGAACTCTGAACGGTGATTGGTTAATTGACGATAACGGGCTCTCGAGATTAATGATTCTGTAGACAATTAGCGCACACCTGTAGAAACCAAATTAGGTGGTCGAACGACACTCCAATATCGTAAAACTTTGGATGGGACCAATCTTCTCGCGCTTGTTTGTTGGATGGTGTGTCGTCCAAGACGTGATTGTCGACATTGATCAGATCGGCAACATTCGCGACGAGGATCGACAGCATTAACACAGAAACCAGAAGGGCAACGGTGGATTTCGTTATTTTCATTTCCAAACGGGTTCGGTGAATGCTTCGTACGGCGATTTTCTTAATGCTATCGTGGTGTCATAGAGCTTTTTAGTAAACATTCGATCCGAGTTTGCCGAGGCCACCTGCTATCTCTGTGTGTTCTTCGGTGTTTACCAATTACTCGCCGTTTGTAGGTTACATTCCGTGACACAAGCGTGACACTTCGCACGAATAACTATATCGCAACTGGAAGACAATTTGGAATCCCAATCTCTCATACTTCCACCACAATTGTCGACTGATCGAGAATTATGCGTCGGCGTGCACACGCCATCAAATCTCTAATCATTGCGGACCGCTACGAACGAAATAATCTGCGCTTTGCGCATGACGGATCGTCGTCAGTGGTGCTCATCCAGTGGTGAGATATTGTGCAAGATTTCTCGCGCATGCACGACGATTTCAGCCTCAGTCAAGTAAAATTCTCGATAAAATGGGGTACCTTGAACACCCCGTAAAATATCGGTACTTTTTCGCCAATATAACTGCCCCAAGGCTACCTGGTCATTACAATATATAGTTAGGAGCATTATCACTAGACTGCGGATCTTTATGCAAAATAAAAATTTCTTACCTGAATTGCAACTGGAGTGAAATAGAAATTTATTTTCCTCCCTATTATGTTGAGTAGGTTGAAAATAATATGTTTACATTTTTCAAATATTTTTGCTATTTTAAATTACACCTACTCAGTTTTGTCATAAATGCATAAAATCCGCAGTCTACTTATCACACACACTTTAAATCAGAATAACTTTTTTATGAATGGACCAAACGGCTTCAATTTCTCTGTAAGGCTAGAACAGGCTAGAAGAATTAGTTTAGTAAATGACGTCTAATAGATATGTTGAAAAAATGCATTTGGTCGGAATTGTGATAAATATATAGTAAAAATTGATTTTTACAGCTTTCTTAGCTGGGCCAATAACGAAAATTTCAAAGATGTGTTTCGTAAACTCGTATAAATTATGTATATATATATATGTACGTTCTGAAAGTTTCATTGAAATTGGTTAATTGTGTGAATACCGATTAAAATAAAAAACAATTTATTAACGACGATCACTATAATTACAATATTACATATCGCGTGTGAAAAGCAATATTTCACTTTATACAATACATTGTGTTCCTGGTTGTTTGTTGTTGTCTCTGCTGTCGCTCGAGGATAATTGTTCGGTCGAGTAGCAAGGTTGCCGTACGTAAGTAAACGTCCGAACGATCGCGCGGACGTCTCGCTTTCGCTTTTGTCTCTGTCTTTGTTTCACTTTTTTGTCCGTGACTTTGCTTCAAAATAGAATCGCAAACGGAAACGAAGATAGCGGGCGGTAACGACAATCCTAATTACAAATAGCAATGTTGTACGTGATAAAAACGCGTTTTCATCGAGACGAACGTTCTTCGAACGTCGAGATAGGATCCTCGCTCACTTTCCCAGAATGCGAGAGAGAGAACGACAGAGAGAAAGAGCGAGCCGGGAAGAACCGAAGACAATCGTTACGAACAACGCGACTGCGACCATTCGTAGGAAAGACAACCACGAGCGTGCTCGAATCGACTCGACAATTTTCGAATTTCGTATCCTCCTTTCTCGCAAACGGAAAGGCCGCGAAACGAAACATATCTAAGAGCGCCTTCATTTTCGTAAATCCATCACAGACAAGCACGACGCGAGAGAACGAAATCGGTTGTACAACGATTACATCTTCCAACAAAAATTTTCACGCTTTTTCTTTCTTTTTCTCGATTGATTCTTTCGACATCTAACGTTTCATCGATTCCAATAAACGATACTCGAAAAAATTCCATTCAAAGTATCGTTTACTTTGTAAACTTATCCTTCCTAAAATGTTTTTGAATTCTCTTTTTAAAATTGAGCGTCGACTATCCGCGTCGTTCTACTACGTCAGGGGTGGGCACGATAGGGGCCCCTCAAACTCCTGCTTCCCCCATCAACCTCCATTTATGCAGCTTCCGTGATAACGTTCTTCATCCTTTCTCCATGGTAACAACTAACAACGGATGCTGATGGGGGACACTGGCCGCTATGGTGGGGCAGTCTTGTCTCAATTGAGACAAAAATGCCCACCCCTGCACTACGTTCTCCTCGAAACCATTCGAGTTTCATCCGAAATATTTTTCAAATATTTTTCTCTGCTATGTCTGAGGTTGCAAGGAAAAACATTTCATTAATCGAGCTAGTATATCATTGACGTATTTACCAGATAAAAAGTCGCGGAAATAAATTCGAAAGGCTCGAAAAAATAATGCAATTCAACCGACGTCCTGTGTCAAAGCATTAGTGATAAAAACTTTAAAGTACATATCTCGAAAGTGAAAATATATGACATGGGGCGTTCTTCCTAACAATCACAAATGTATACACGCGCATCGAGAAGAGAAACGAATCGAATCTATTCGGTTCTCGCTCGAATATTGGTCAAGTTCGCGCGATCGTTCCGCGAAACATGGTTCGCCGGCCATTTCGCGTTGCGAATTATGCCAGAGGGACAAGACAGAAGACGCGTAACCGTAACAAACACAACACGTTTACGAAGATCCGTTGCTGCTCTGCCGGCGGCCATTTGGCTCGCTGTCGACGGTGGATAATTATTAGTATCTCATTGTATCGACCAGCGCCGCGATTTAGCTGTTCCGTAATATTTACAATGCATACCGACGACATTTACTGACATAATCTATTGGAGTTTTTGTTCGGAATACGTTTACATGCAGACGGCGATAGCTAGTACGCGCGCGCACTCGCACATGCTCGCTTTCGATCGCACGCTTCAGCTTGGACTTTTCGCGAGTCCTCTTTTCAACTCTTTTTTTTAGCTACTTTCGAGTCTTCGAGACGGCGCATTTTTCGTTCGTGTCCATTTCCCAGGAGAATTCCCCTGGGAGTACACATGTCCATCTAAATTCTTCGCTATCCTCGCTACCTTCACTGCGTTTCTCTATATGTAATGCGTACCGTTTACGTCCAGGGCACCGTACACTTGCTGCATACAAGGCATCTCGTGGCTATTGTTACTTTTTTATTTTATTTAATCTTCTCTTTAAATAAATAAATAAATTGCGTTTCGCTTCGTTTCTTTACTGGGTAGCAATTGGACGTCAGAGCATATTATCTGTTCTCGACAACAACGAAATTACTAAATTTATTTTCATTTTTTTTTTCTTGTTCTCTCTTTCTCTCTCTCTCTCCCGCTCTTTCTTACACGCATACACACACGCGCGAACGAACGAACGATTCCTTTCCGTCTCCTTCTATACGTTTGTCCGTGTCGTATCCGTATCAATTTTCTCTCGTTCGTCTCTTCTTCGTCTTCGTCTTCATTCTTCCGTTCCAGTCTCCTCGTCGGACACGCATTCGTACTTCCGCACAGGAACACATTCGTTCTGACCCATTCCGAGTTTTGTATCTACCGGTGCAGAAAATAGTTTGGCTTTTATCGTTTAAATGGTTCTTTCGTTTAAAAACATCCGACTTAAATGGTACTTCGTAAACCTAGGTATCCGGTATATCGTTCGGTTATATTATAGTATCGAAACTTTTCTCGACTTTGCTCGACGGAAATGACAGAGCCACGCTACGCGCACGGCAGTGTAGAACAAGCAATGACGAACACGTGCGACATTTCGAGTCGCGGGAATGCACGGTAAAAACGGTTCAAGAAGTTTATTTTTTCCCTTAATGTGTTGAATACCTACTAATTGTTGTCATAAATGCATAAAGTCCGCTGTCTAGTAATTAGAAACGAGTAGAAACGAGTAGAAACGAGCATCTGGTTCGATCGAGGCCGCTCTAAACGCAAAACGAAATCGTGTAGCGTTTGCGAGAGGTTCGTCGGGACGTTTGAAAGTTTGAACATGGAACAGCGTAACGGTTTAGGACGCGACGCGACGCGACAGGACGACCTATTTGTTCGTCGTTTGAACAAAAGTCGTCCATCGACAACGCCGCGAGTTTCGTCTTAAACGCTTCCCATCCTGCGCGTAGCGTTTAGGATTGGCTAGCCAAAGTCGAATAGAAGCCCGAATACGTTTCGCGGCGTTACAGGATTTTACCGAAAAAGAGAGAAGGAAGGGGAAGGCGTCTAGCGTCCTTTCAACGACGTACGAGACAAAGAATCGATTTTTCGACATCGGTAAGCTAAGCGCGCGGGGAACGTTGTATCGTGACGGATTGAACAATCTGGATAAAGTGTTTTACTTCTGCTGAAGTTAACATTTGCCATTTTCTTTTTCTTCTTCTTCTCCTTCTTTCGATACCGTAAGATTCCTTACATGTACGACGTAACGCTACGCGTTATCTAGCAACTTTTACGATTAGTACTATCGCTACCGTGGTGCCCTGGCTGTCGGCGAACTACAACATACAAACGTTAAATCGTTCACGGTGCTAGATTCGAAAGAAATCTATGTATCGCTCGACAGAATATGCAAGACAGAACATGCGGTGCACTATTTCTTGATTCGTGCATGGAATACTTGGCGCGATCCAATCGCAATAGCGTCTGGATCAAACGATGCTCTCTCTACCGGATGTTACGCCGGACGCTGCATCAGATTCGTCTGGGATCGCCTAAAGCGTTCTTACCGACAGACATTTTCGAACCTAGGATGATCGGTAAACACGCGTTTCCTTTTTCCATTTAAATCTATTCTCCAGCGAAACGAATATAAAAGCTATGCATACCGGAGACCGATCGATTATCATCGCACCGGTAATTTCTCGATTATCGATTTCTCTGTGTCCTCGTTCCTTATTACCTACGTTCTATCCAGGGATGAAGAGCGTTTTTTTTCCGTTTCATCGTTCGTTATGGATTGGGCTGCACGCTTCGAACGCGTTAGGAACCTTGATAAGGCAACGAACGAGCCCTGTGTCTCTTACGAGTCGAGTCCTCTTCCAGTTCCGCGTCTGTTCGCGCGTCTTTCTCATGGAATACTCTGCGCTGGATGAGCGCGCTTTGGGTCATTCGGCTGTCGCTCGGCATACCGGTGTACATACATCAGACGCGACGAGTCAAAGTTGCCAAAAGAATCGGAATTTTTCGAAAGGATCGTTCCAGAAGGATCTGGCCACGGAGCGGAGAAAGCCAGGATACCTTCTGCCGAGAGGACTGTGTGCTCAACCGCTCAGCCCTTACCTGAGAACCGACGGACCGACGGAGCCGTCGAAAAGCCAACTGGTTCGAACGGCTTAACAAAATTAACAAATTTCTATCGTACCGATTACGTGGCTGCGAGCAAACGAAACGTTTTCAACGGCTCGCTACGCGCCACGGAAAATTTCGAAATGCGATGGGGATGTGGAAAAATGAAGACACGATCGAAACAAATTCGTACGCGACCGATCGTAGGATGTCCGATATCCAGGGAAAATACCGTACCGATCGCGTTTCGCGCGGGACGACAGATTCGGGCAAAAAGCTCTCGGAAAGCACGCGTCGAGTTTCAAGCACGTGTCAAGAAACATTGAAATTTTCGCGGCAAACGTAGGGACAATCGAGTAGAATACAACATTCGTAAAGATCAGTATTTGTTAACAGACAAAATAGCAATTTGTATACAAAACTTTCTTCAAACAATTTCATATCACAGCACTAGCTATAAATACAACGTTGGAAAGAGAGCTAAATAGAAGAGCCGAGCCAGTGTTAGATTAAAAGGGCGAAAGAACGCATCGAATGAAATTCCACGGAAAAATTGTATGCACTGCGAGAATCGCGGGACCGAGGCTCCATCTTGCTTTTGCCAGTAATGCTTTCGCTGTGGAGACAAAGAGAAAGAGAGAGAGAAAAAGAGAGGGGAAGAGAGAGAGAGAGCTTATTACGTTGCGCATCGACGCTCGGATGGAAACAATGGCGAGAGCAAAACGGAAATCAACTTTTCACAGTGTTTCATAGCGTTCCGGAGAACCGCCGTTAAGAGTTGGTTCTTTTTTTCTGGTTGCGATTCTCTAAATGCTTCGGGGTTCTTCCTTATCACATGTGCATCAATTTTCGCACTCGCTTGTTTGCAAAAACGTGGATGTTGTTTATCAAGCAATGCAATGCGACGCAACGCAACGCGGTGATCCTCGTCGTCGTCGTCGTTTGCTTCCTCTTTTCTCTTGTTTCTCTTGTTATTTTCTTGTATTTAATAGGGCGTCGCGATGATCGCATCGCGATCGCGCGTATATACATACGAGTACAAGAATGAATCACCCTCGACGATTGACCGTGCCGTATACAGCAGAAAATAGAACGGATCAGCCGTCCATTCGCGACGCGGTCGATGACAGTGGAGGGTGTGGATGATGTACCAAGGCCGGAATACCAGTTGCGTCAGACTGCTGACCGCCGGTCGGAGCCGAACAAGAAATAGGGTGTTGCTATTTCTTGGTTGGCGTTCCCCGCTGCGTCAGGCCCTCGAATCGCTTGAACGTGTAATTGATGAACACCCAGTCCTTGTACATCACCTCTCCGTCCTGGGGCATCGGCGCGGATGCTGCAACCGATCAAATACGAGGTAATCGTCTAGTTTAGCAACATTTCCCAATTATTGCTACTTGGCTAGACTCCTTCCCAAATAGTCGAACTAAACGGTTTCGCTTATTTTGCAGCGGATTTTATGCATTTATGATTAAAACGAGTAGGTGTAATTTAAAACAGTAAAAACATTAGAAGAATTTAAAAATACTGTTATGCTATTTTCAATCTATTAAACAGATTAAGAGAGAAAATAAATTTCTATTTCACTCGAGTTTGTTGCAATTCAGGTGGAAAATTTTTATTTTGCATAAAGATCCGCTGTGTAGTAATAACAAATGTGAATACGATATTGGTAATTGTGCACGAAAGATTACACCTCACCGATTTTGATGAAATTTGAATATACTGTAAAGCTCAACATTCTGAACAACTTTTTCCTATACATGTAATCATCGCTCAGCCTTAGTACGGGAATACAGTGGAGCGGCGAGGTGAGCATAGCGTTGAGGAGAACGGATTCTCTTGTCAACGCTTCGCTATAAACAGATTTGTATTTTTTTATACACAATTACCACGATACTTCTTAAATCGAGAATCGAAACCCATAATGCGAAACGTGCAGTAATTTTGAACGGTAATGTACACTGTCTACTCACGTATCTCCAATTTCACGTCCGGGAATTCGTCGAAGTTGGAGGTGTCGTCGATAGATCGTACCTCGACCGGAATCGCTGCCGGTCTCTCCCTGATGTGTTCCCAATCGACGCCGCGAAAGAACGGTGCTAATTTCAGTTCTTCGATGCCTCTTTGCGCACCTACGATTTCATACGTACGGTTTTAGCAAAATAAAACTATTCTACATTGATTGCGGGAAGCAGAGATAAAATACAAATCGATTTCATCCCTTAATGATCTTGTTACGTTAAAAACAACATTACAATATTCTTGAATTTTTCTAATCTATTACTGTTTTATATTTCACCCAACCAAGTTTTTCATAAATGTATAAAGATCCGCAGTCTAATTATTAAATATATCGGTATCCAATCAATTGGAAACATTTAGGTATTGTATGAGGTATTATACCAATATCATATCCATCCACAATTTAAAAAATCATAAGAAATGGAAATTAAATTTAAATTTTCAAGTTAAAATAGCTCCGAGTGCAAGGAATTAAATACGACAAGAGGCTCGATGCACGCTTAAGAAACGATTTAAGAAGTGTGAAGGTGGGATCTCCTGAGCGCGTCTGGACGAGGCGTTTTGCAATCCATAGTCCATTTATCGTAACTTCCTGCTGTGTGTCCAGACGTACAACGTAGCGTTCGTGACGAATGGAGTATAAGCGGCACCAAGATCGCAAAACGCTGCGTCCAGACGGGCTTAGGAGATCCCACTTTAATTAAGACCGTTGAAGAGCAAGGGTGTGTAACGGCGTCGAAATAATCACCTAATCTTCTGTCGGCTTCGCAACAGAACCTGATTATAGTATCCTTAGCTTCCTCGCTAATGGGAACTTCCGGTGGAAATACCAAGGTCTCTCTCCAGTTCATAACTTTCCTATACGTCTCCTGTGGATTCTCGCTGCAGAATGGTGGATACCCTAAAGAGACGTCAAGATTCTCTATGAGAGAAACGCAGAGAAGAAGAACGAAAGAGTAATTCGGTAACGGACGATTACCTATCAGCATCTCGTACATGATCACGCCCAAAGACCAACAGTCGCAAGCTGGCCCGTAACCGGTCTGCAAAAATACTTCCGGGGCTATGTAATCGGGCGTTCCCACCGTACTATAAGCCAGCGCTCTTCGATTTCTTTTCCAGCTCTCGGCTCTCCTTTTGCTGTCCATCGCTCCGCCGCTACCGCTGCCGCAGGACGCCACTGTGCGAAACACGTTTTCGCATTGAAACCGCGTATCTTCGAATTCTTATTACAGATAATAGATAATAGTTGAAAAGTTAGATTGTTCGTAACGGTTGGTTCGAATGGAAAGGTCTCATCCTTTTCATTCACCATTTGTAACATTTAAAGTGTGTTTCGGTCGATCACGCGATATCACCGCGTATCGAGACATCGCTGCGCCCCGACGCGAATACTCACTGAAATCCGATGGTTTCGCCTGACTGAGATCTCTGTAGAAATCGGTTCTATGGGACTTCTTTAAACCCGTGCACAGGCCAAAATCGGAGAGCTTTATGTGTCCTCGTGCATCCAGCAACAGGTTGTCTGGCTTGATGTCCCTGCGGAGAAGGAGACGCACAGCGGTGAGTTCGACCGGAATCGTGGCCAAAAGTAAACAATTTCTTTTTCGTAATTAGAAATCTGTGTAGTAATACTTTATTTATAAAGTGCCAGAGTACTTCTGTCGGAGATACGCAAGTTCAAAGTTGATAGTTTTGAAAGATCAGCATTTTCACAACCATAATTGAAATTACCTTCAAGATTTATTATCGCGCTGTATAACGCTAGTTTAGAAAATTTAATTTTATACAATATTCTGATTTCATTGCTTTCTTTCACTCTTCAATGCTTTGGCAGATGAAAAAATGAAATCTACACATCTGTTCCATTTTATTAACAAGAAAGTTGTTTATCGATCGAGATCATTTTTTTGGAAAAGAAGCTGTTTAGGCTATTAAACAAATGTATGTTTCATTTATCTACGACCTTATGAGTTATCGCTATTTTCTTAGTGGCCGTAACGTTCCGAAGTGGCGAAATGTGAGGTATTGCCTCGGATGCAATATTTAACACTGAGATATTACATTTTTCGCTATCTGAAGTCATCTGATAATAATCTATACCAATAATACACCTCGAAGACATTCTATGTATTACCAAATACTTGTGGAAATGAAATAATTTTTTCACATGCTCTTCCGAGAAACAAGAAATATGGGAATACGAATTTTCAAGAGAGTCCAATGATTTTTTGTGTTACGCATCCGCCATATGAAATCCGCCATTTTGCTTTTTGTAATTTTGAATAATTGGAGTACTCCTTCCTATCGTGACCACGTTTTGGCGATTTCCGACCACTGTGGGACGACGCGATCGAAACCAACGAAAAGAATCGAAGAACAATTTCTTCTTTCAGTGTTTCGCTTACCTGTGAATGAAGCCAAGCTTATGGATCGAGTCGATCGCCAACGCCGTCTCGGAAATGTAAAATTGCGTGCACTCTTCGGAAAGCGTGTCCTTCTTCATCAGCAGCGTCATCATATCGCCTGGAAAAAAATCGTTTCACGTACTTACAAAGGAGGACGAGCGAAAACAACGTGTGTTCACCGGAAGCCAGATTGAGGAAAGGAGAACTTACCGCCCGGAAGAAACTCCATTATTAGATAAAGGTTGATAGGGTCTTGAAAGCTGTAGTACATTTTCACGACCCATTGATGGTCCGCTTCCACCAACACGTCTCTTTCGGCTCGGACGTGCGCGACTTGCTCTTTTTCCAGCATGTCGGCCTTCCTCAGAATTTTCATCGCGTACACGTGACCGGTATCCTTCTTCTGCACGAGTCTCACCTGTTTCCGGCAAATCGGAAAGATGCATATTTGATCTTACTATTGTGTTGCGTGTCTATAAATGTCTGTCGTTTCAAACATATGTAAAAGAACAATTATTTATTCGATCTGGAAAGACCAATACTTGACCAGTTCAGAAAAATTCTCTAGGTAAGAAAAAGACTCTATGCGTGAAAATGCTGTTTGAACTTCTTACATTGTGCAACAAAGCTAACTTTAGGAAATTGGTAAGAAGGAAGGCTCACCTCTCCGAAAGCGCCCCTGCCAATTACTTTGAGCGGCTCGAAGTCTTCGACGCCGAGCCGGGAACGTTTCAGTCGGAGGAACTCGGTTTCTTTCTGGGCATGCTGCAATCGTTTCTCCTGCTTTTGCTGTTCCGAGAGCCCTTCGTCTTTCAACGATTCCTCCAACTTGGCGAGCCTCTGTTGTCGCTCGATATGCTGGGCTATCAGATTACTGTAGTAATTCTCCAACGTTACCTGCTCACGGACAAATTGCAAATACGGAATCGGTCAGCGAACAAACAAGGCGTCGAAAACGCAGAGAAAATGAGAAAGAGAACAGCGAGAGAGACAGTGGGAAAATAAAAGTGCGGAAAACTTCGGTCTCGGTGGTCTCACCTTGGCCTTTGTAGCCTTGTCCAACGTATGGCCGCTGAATCGGATCGTGCTCTCCGTTGCCGCCATCTCCAGCACCCCTGCAACGCAAAACGAGGTCAGAACAGAGCAGAGAAGAGAAGAGCAGAACGCGCGGAGCGTCGCGCACCAGTCTCTGGATCCGAGACAGTCTCGTGCCATGACACTGACACGGATCCTTCTCAATTCCTTCCCCCACATTTTGCATTTTCAGTCGAGGAATCTCTTCTGCTCGCGACGCTACCGTGTCGCATCTAGTTACACAGAATATTCGCAACATCGCGAATAATTTAACTTTGCTTTCCAACGCTTCCAACAGTTTCAACGAAACCGATAAATTAACCCTTTCCAGTCGGAGCCGTTTTAACTCGAAAATTAAACATTTCTTCCGACCCAGAATAATTCCATTGTTAGTAGATCATTGCATAAGTTCGTGCCCGATTTGGAAATAAAATTCAATGATTAAATTTTAAAGAATACAGCTTTATTAATCAATTATATAGTCACCATTCTTTACTAATTGTAGAAAAGACATGGATAAAAATTGCGACCAATAACAATAAACAGAAAGATTATTTACACATTAGCTAGTAAACTAATTATTCTAACGTCTCAAAAAAGACTCGAGCCGCTGGGTCCAATTTTGAAAAAGTTATTTGTTTTTAAAAGGTGTACGAATACTTTGTACACTCACTGTAATACTTCATACAATACTTGAATACTAATTGATTAGATTCCAACATATTCAATAATGTAAACAATATTGTGAATAATGGTACAGCAATTTTTAGTGGTGAATCTGAGTCACCGATTATAATTTTCCCAACAATTTTTCAACGAAAAGGATTATTATTCTTGAAAGCAGATTTAATTTGAACAGACTCCGAGAACTATAAAAATTAATATTTCTAACGTATAATATTACATAATTGTTACGTTACAGCGGTATTCCGAATATATATGCTCGCAGCTCAAAGATCGTTTCTATCTCTCTCGCGGGACGTTGTTTAAGAAACGTTCTAAAATAACTTGTTTTCACGTAAACGATTCTACAATATCTGTTCCACGAAAACACATTTCACATTGAAGGTCGAACCGGAATTTTTCTTTTTCAAATGGAAGGATAATTGTTTCGATCTTCGATCGTTACGATCCCAAACTTTGTACACCGAGTTTCAAGTTCCGAAGAATAATAGTAAAAGCGAAACGAAAGTTTATCGCTGGCGGACACGATTGCAGCTGTTGTAAACATCCGGCACGGAGAAATGTAAAATATTTCTGGATCCGTGCGGGCACAGGTATCGCGTGAACTCGAATCGATAAAATATATTGAACCCAGTATTCAACACAGTCAACCTGGAAACATTGTCTGTTCGAAGAAGAGTATCCGACCATAGTTCTATTTTTAATTTAATTAATAATCATATCGATTGTCCCTCGCTTCTTATGCAAATCAATTTCTACGTATCTGAACGTGTATTGATCTACATATGGATTAATTAACCCTTCTATTGTGTTCGGGTCTACTGTATATAACCCGTTCGATTTTCTAAGTTCATATAACTTTGTTATTTAGACTTCGATTGCATACAGACTTGTTGACTTTGTTGACTTCCATGTATATTTTCAATTATAGAAAGAATTGGAAAACGACTTGATTGCAAACGAAACTTGCCTCGAGTGAATTTCTTCAGTCGCAAGCAAGTACATAATCGCAAGAGTTAGTCGTTCTAAAATGAGTGAGGACAGTATTCAATATTTTTTTGATTCTACTGATGTTAGGACATCGGTAATTGAAGATAATCTATCAGGTGCTAAAATTATACATATACTTCTTTATGGGGTCTATATGACCCGATCACAATAGGCGTAAGTATTTATGAACACGATAGAAGAGTTAATCCAATAAATCGCATTATTGCAGACTCTAGCACTCTCTATAAACGTATTGATTTTTTTAGTGGGTCTTTCACACTTTTAAAAGACAATTACGTAGCATTTTTTTCTATTGTGTAAACACTTATGTAAGAGGGCTTCGGTCCGTTTATAAATAAATATATGAATATTGAAAAACACAAGAATGCCACTGTGTTTCGTGTACGTCGCGAGCAACCATGCGGTACTATGATGCAATGATCGGACTCTACGAGCGGCACGCGCTTCAGTTTCTATATGTGCACGCACGGTCGCGCCACTACTTTCCATGCCTTGCAGCGTTATCAAACTTTCGAATTCATCTGTCACGTTGCGGGAACGAGAACGTTTTGAATCGTTAAAAAAAGGAAGAAAAAATTTTTTAAATCCTAGTTGGGAAAACCTCTCCGTCTTTGACGGGTATTTATTTATTCTTGCGGGATGCGCCTTTGTGCAAAATCCCAAAAAATTTCTTTTCACACCCTGTAGTAAACTAATTGCTCTAGCTTCCCCAAAAAAGTTCAAATCGTATAGTATAATATTAAAAAAGTTATCGTCCTTTTTAAGAGTGTCCGAATATTGGTGGGAGTCGCTGTACATGCTACCGAATAATGCAAATTACGTCTCTTAAACGTAAAAATAGGAATTTTTAGATCGATTTCGGCCTAGATTGATCTTTTATCGAGCGCGTTTGACTACTGAAAAACCCCATCTTTGCATTATCGAGAAATAAGAAGGCGCATCCCGCACCCTTGCAATCCTGGAAACGAGTCTAACCCCTTAAAATCAAGCCGCACGAGAACAAGTCTCGTCAAGTGACGTCAACGCTAGACGACGACCATTTACCATTTCCGACGATGGTAAACGTTCCGGCAGCCAACAAGGACTAGGCCTTACTCGCCCTCGAGGTGTACTCCGCGATCCGATCCACGCGGAACTAGGGAGTAGGTACAATGACGTCACGCGCTGATTACATTACGGATTACAAGGCCGCATTAAACCATTCTAGAAGCCGTACTCCGCGAGGCTCTGTTGCGTTCGGTCCGCAAATAAAAGGTAATACAACACGCGAAGAATGTACAGCGAGGAACAAAGGACAGGAATTGGTGTACGCGTTGCTTGTACGCGAGAAACAGTTCGACTCGCTTCCCATCGCTCGACTCGGACACACAATTTCACCGATCAGACCAATCAGACCGATCCGTACAACGCTTTATCGTTATCGCTGTCGTTATCGTTATCGTTATCGTTATCTTCGGTTCGTCCGCTCGATGGACGAAGGAAAAGTTGGGTTTGTCGTGAAAAATAGAAGACTCTGTTTTGCGAAAGGAACCTTTGCGAGGACGCACGCGGTAACCGAAATACACAGGCGTCTCGCCCTGAGGTCGACCGAACGTGTGGCTTCCGTGCGGCGATCATTATGTAAACCTAATCTCGAAACTTTCAACGGCGAGGCGAACCTTTCCTGTCCCCAATGACACCATTCTGATGCTCGTTTTCGATTTCACGCGATTCGAACGAATTCCTTCGAGCGATTTCAAGTAACCTAACTTCGTCATTCGAAATCGCAGCTGTTAGACAGTTTTCATTGGTAGTGTGCATACGGGGGCGAAAATATAATTTGTTCCTCGAAAGCTTCGTTGTCGAGTTCACCCTTTACAGTCAGAGCTATTTAAATCGAAGATTAAACATTTCTTTCGAACTAGAATAATCCCATTTTATATGATTTTTTTCATTTTATGGATATATTAGATCGTTAAGTATGAAACTTGACAAATAAAACACTTTCAAACATATTTGTCAAGTTTGATACATAACGACCTGATACTTAAATCGGGGTTGTGAAATCAAAGTACAATTTGAACCATTCGGTAATTAAAAATCTTTACGCAAGGCTTTTCTATATTGGTCTATCTATGTTATTCCGATATTGATGTATACGATTTATCGTATTTTTTAAAATCACGCGAGCGCTCGCACTTCCGAGTTTCGATATGGAACACAAGGCAGTTCAACATCCGATGGAAATCGTGTGAAAGTGAAAACGCCGATTACATACACTGCCGCGCCACGCCACACCACTTCAACTTCTGCTAGGAATCCCGACGCGAGTCCTAGTCGTCGGAAGAATTCGAGTTGTTCTTGCGATCACTGTGGGACCCAGTGTATATATTTATCCGCCGATCGCGTTCGGGATCCGTGAACCGATCGATCTTTCTTCGCTCGACTAGCAGATCCCCGAACGATATCGGAGAGGGGATAATTTACAAGTACATATCGTAGCTTGGTCATTCTTTAGTGACCTATGAACGAATGTCAGAGCATTTTTCGATATCTTAATGATTGTTGATTTTACCAGAGCTGGGTATATAAAATAGTATTTCAAATAGTAAATAGTTTATAATCCTATTTATTTTAAAGTATATGTACAACTTTAGAAAATAGAATGTTTTATTTGATGCAGTCATTTTTGAAAATAGTATTTTATTTTAAGAGTATTGAGAATATTTGTATTTTGTCTGTATGCGCAATTTCAATTTTAAATACTATTGCTGAAAATAATGGTTCGATTTTAAATAGATTTATAAGTGTAAATAGTTTTCTAACGATAAGAAGATACACTGCACGTTTAAAATAGATATATTTCATTTTGTGGTTCAGATTGTCAAAATATTTAACAGTTAAGTTGACTGCCACGGTACTTTTCAGGATTCCGGTGTAAGAAGCCAATTTAATTGAAAACCATATAAAAACTACGAGTTATTTCGTAGTTGGCAGTCAATATGTTAAAGTACTATTTTCTTTAAGCGAAATAAAATCTAAAATATTAAATATTGTAGTATTTGAAATATTTGTTTCGCTAAGTAATGCCCACCTCTGGATTTTACAGACGAGTAAAAAAAAGTGTCACCCTTTTTCATTAAATTATAAGAGACTAGAATTAACAAACCGTTGAAAATAAGTTTTTAGGAGTATAGTGAACACATAAGAGTATCTACTAAAAAAGTAAACTCGTACGAAATGAAATATATATATATATATATCAATGATTCCAACAAAACAGTAATTTTATAATTTGTCAAAAAAGAACAGAGAGGGTAAGAAACTGGAGCCAAGTGGAAATTTCTTTTTCCCTTTAATCATTTTTTGATTGATGCCATCTAATCGTGCTGTGCCGTCTAATCAAAGCAATGACATGATTTGTGAGTTTTCACGGCAGAGATTCGATGGAAAGCATGGGCTGGCGAACAAGCGGACGAGCACGGCAATCATCGAGGAGAGCATGAGTCATCTATGCAGGCGTAGGCGTCGATGGTAATGCGCTTATCGCCGCGAGTGCTTTTAGAAATTATTTACGTTCAACGATCGTGTAAATAATGGAAGGCGAGCTCTTCGGCCGGCTGGCGTTCGATGTGCCTCGACTCGAAACGATTCGAAACGAATCGAACTGTGACGGAACTGAACAGAGCCAGACGATTTCGTCGTGTCTGTAATTGCGAGAACGGTCGCCTAAGTAATTGCTAGAAATCCGTTCTTTTTTACGCAACGAAACGCTAGGAATCATATAGGTGGGTACGTACACTGCTTTACTATATATTTTGATGGGTAGGTACGCGTCGTAGTCGTTTCGAAATTGCGAGTACGGTAAAGCCTTGATCTAAGAAAATGGAAAAACTATAGGATAAAAATGATTACCCCCCGAGTTAGACTGTTGGAAGCGTGCGCTTTTGAAAAAGTTATTCGTTTTTAGTGTACGAATACAGTAAAGTCGCGATATTTTTCTGCGACCTTCTACCCAGAATTTATCCAGTGCCTACCCACTCCACTGCCGACCAACGCTGCAGCACGGCGATGATTGATCTCGGCTTGGGTATAAGTCATGTCTTTTTTATTTGGGCACATTTTTTTCGAAAACTAGAAAGTCAAATTGATTGAAATTTTTTCTGTCTGTTTAGAATATCTACCCAATTATTTAGAAGTTTTGCGAAACTAAAGGAGCACCAGGACAGGAGAAAAAAAATTCTAAAGTTGAATAAAAAAGGAAAAATGATATTATTGTCGAGACCATCAAATATTTCCTGTTGACTATATTTTTATTTGGAAACCTTTTAAAATACTCCCCAATAGACGATGAATGAGACGGAACCAACAGTATATCTTTATCACTTATAGTTACTGAGAAAAACGTACCTAAAAAAGAACTGTATCTCCACCCCCTTCTCGTTTGTACCTGAGGGTCCCCTTAATCATTTTACCAAATCGATAACAATGTCTCCTGTCTTTACTATTTCTGTAATCAATAGAACCGTAGAAGATTCTGCAACCATTAAAACTGTAAACTTCTCCGAGTCGAGTAGAATCGACGCGCACCCGTTCGTGCCGATCGACGAGGTCGCGATCGATCTCTTCCACGAGAAAATCCATCTCGCGCGATGAGACCGCTTTTAACTTGTCCTACATACTTTTCCCAGAGAACAACGGCCGGTATTATGTATCCCCCCGAATCGGGAACGGTGTTGCGAAGGATCATTTCCCGGTAATTAATAATCAAGATAATGCGTGCGCGCGTACAACGACCACGATAAAAATTCGAACACGCGGTTCTCGTTCGCGTTATTGATTTTCTCCGGTGGCGTAGGACGCGCGTGTCCTCGTCCATGCTGTTCACTACACTATACATACGTGCGGGTAGGCATTCGCGCGAGTATCCGCGCGAGCGCGTGCCACGTCGCGTCGGAATCGAACAAACGGTACATTCACCTACAAAGCCGGACGGCCATACGATTTCGTGAGAGGTGGTTTCGAGTTTTTCGACACTGGCTTCGGTTCCGTTTCACGCGTGAAGGTCGCGACAACAAACAACGTCCGCGATAGTTTTGTCGTAAGACTACGTGTGCACAAATGTACAAAAATCACCGCGATCCACTTTCTCGACGCGAACAACGCGCGCTTGCGAGCTCGAAATATCCACCGGTCGGAAGGTAGATAGGTAGATAGGCAGATAGCTGTAGGTGTAACGGCGCTCCTTTTTACTTGAAAGAGCGCAATTGCGATTCTACGAGTCGTTCGCCGGTCGATATTCAACTGCCGACACCGCCGCTCGCGTTCTTTTCCTACGCGCGGTGCGATATTTCTGCAACCAGAGTAGATGGGGAAGAACAGCCCAATGGATATAAATTTGATTGCGAGCAGCAACGTAAGAACTTGATTTTGTAAAAATAGAGCATAGAAGCTGTATCAATATGAATATCAATGCATATACTTCTATGTATAGGTTTTTAGCATTTTTCAAATATGTGGACAGCATAAGTGCAGCGAGAATCGCGATGAATGCGACAACTTCGGAAATATCGCGCGTGCTACAATTCTCAACTAATCAGAGGATCGATCGGGAGTCGGGAGACGACTTTCGAAAGCGTCGTTGCATCGCATCGATTCCTCGTCTCTCGAAGAAAAGAATGTCGTCCTGGACCAACGATCGTTCGGTATTTCTGAAAATAGGTAAACAAGGCACGAGGGAATGAGCAGGAATATTACTTCGAAAAGTAGGACGAGTTTCGAAACGCGCGTTCAAACTGAATGGCATTTTTCGCTGGCGATCACGCTCTCCTATTTCCTCCTTTCATAGTCCGGTGATCGCGATCAAAGGATCTTACGAGGGATAGCCGATCAAAAAACTCGCTCGAACTCCAACGAAAATAAATGTCTATCAAAGGAACCGAATCACCGGAAAAAGTGTATAGTATAGGTACAAACATCAATTCGTGAATCTTCGTCAATGTTAATGATTTCAGAGAAACGAATAACAGTGTCGGAAAATTTTTTCAGTAGGTCGTGTCTTCGGTGGGTGAGAAAGTAAAAGTACGAGACAAATTTTGCAGAAAATCGTCGTTTCCAGAAGAAGAACCATCGTAAATCGAATACGGTGTTTAGTTTGTACATTGAGATAGATGTTACTAACTTTCGTGTAAGTATTGTACGAAAGGTAACGCCCGATTTATTGTCCTTTGAACAGCACGTTCCTCCGTAACCGATCGCTCTGACTCATACTCTTGCTCGCCCACCAGGGATATATCTAATTATTCGAACGCGCGAGTATGTGCGCGTAGCTTCGTGGTCACTATCTAACGGTTTATTTTTGACAATATCGTAACAATTACAATCAATTAATTTAATTAAAAATAATATGATGTGAAATAACTGATAAACTTATTTTCTTTTAATTTTGACTTGGACCACTTTCATAATTATGGTTGCATATTAGACTTCGTGTTGACTCTAATGGATAGTTATATAGCTTTCTATAGGGAGTTCCACTTGAGTGATCAATAAAAAAAATCTTTCGATCGCGGTCCCATCGTCTGATAAAATTTTAATGCCCGGCGTAAGGTGAATTCTCTGTTAATTTGTCTTCGGGAAGATTTCGAAGCGAAAAACAAGGCGAACGATATAAGGTATTTCGAACGATACAAAAATATACGCCTCGCGGCGCGAACAGTCGACGGCTAAGGTTTCGGAGCGCGCATCCGTATCTGTGTCAGGCGGATTCTCCGAGTTCGAGTTCGAGTTCGAGCTCGGTGGCGCTAGCTTGCTTGGACTCGCTTGGACTCGACTCGACTCGACTCGACTCGACTCGGGCCGTTGTGCCCCGGCCTCGTGCTCTTTCACCTACTAACGGTTGCTTTATTACGGTTCTTCCGAGTCTTCCGAGTCACGGCAAACGCCGCTATCGCGCTTCTCGCGACGCCGACCTTCGCCGCCAACAATTCGTCCAATTTCTATGCCGCATCGTTCGTTCGCTATTCCTTCACTGTCGGTTCGATTTGTCCCAACTTGAGCAGTAGACCTACGACCTAGGAAATCCCTGTTTCGATTCGGCTAAGAGAGTAGTTAGTAGAAATGTGACCAAGTACCTCGAAAACAGGTTCGAACTTTGATTGACTGAATTCGAACTCTCTATAAGTACCTCCAAGAATAGAAATATTGGGCTGGGAAGAAAGTTCGTAGCGTTTTCAAATTAAGAATCCAAGATAAAATTAAGGTATTTATTCATATTTTTATTCAATAACACGAGAAGTTACCTCGAAAATGGCAGAAAGTAATAGAACAGAATGGAGAATATGTTATTGAATAAATCTATGAATAAATATCTGAATTTTAGCTTTCAATTTTAATTTACAAACTCTACGAACTTTCGTTTCAAACCAATAGTACTCCTAAGTATACTCGAACCTAGGCCAGATAGTTTCGAACCATTAATAAGTATTTTGGTAAATTGAAATAATACTTGCAAGTATATTCGAATCTTGGTCGAACAGATTCGAAACTTTCCTGAATATCGTACCAGAAATCCCACTATGCAGTTCTGGTTTCCAAGATTCTGGTACTACTCGAGAAAGATTCGATTGCTTTCAATATCGAAGTGCTCATAAGTATCTTTTGGGAACTTATAAGTACTCGCTCCGAGGTTCGATAGCAGTTCGTACAAAATGAATATACTTTTCAAAAATAATCATTGAAACATGACGGAGGATGTATGCTCGTAGGACGGAGGGCTTGTGATCGAGACGCGCGGAGCAAACGTGGTGTTACAGAATCCCGGAATCGAAGCGAGATCAACGGCTACCGTTTCGAAAGTGGACGGTTCGCGCGGAGAAGATTTCGGTCGACGAGGATCGACGGTACGGGAAAAAGCTCGGAAAGCGGATGTCGGTCGCAGCGTCGATTTCGTGGCAGCGGTGCATCGTTACGTAAAGGAGCGTTCGAGATTGGAAATAGCTGTCACGGATTCGAGCGAAACCGATTCCGACGACGGCGAACCGAGACGAACTCCGATAGAGCCGCTTGTTTCCTTCAGCTCGATTGCGAATCGATCGCGAATCGATCGCGCACTCGTAACGAAAAATGTACCTTGTTGCTCGTTATAGTCGGCGGGAGGTTTTCACACGACTGCGCATCGTTCGACGCGTATTTCGATTCGGTCAGCTGAGAATATCGCGTGGTCGGTGCGGCGTGTCCAATTTTAGCGGGCCTCGAGAGAGAGAAGCGCGAGCCTCGGTCGCGTTGCAGCTGAGGATAGCGAGAACGACTGTGTCCACACTTTGATTCCGTTTCAACTTGAACGATCGTCGTCGACCTCGTCGATAGTTGTTGGTCGATCGACGTCGACGAGGTATCCGCGCACAGAGGAACCTGGTCACCGCGACGATCGCAAACAAGAGAGAAAGAGAGAGAGAGGGCGGCTGCTCTCCTCGATTTTTGATTTTCGTTTCCCGGTTCGAAACGCGTCGCACGAGCGCGAATCGGCGACTCACTCCCGCTGTTCTCTCTTTCTCCGGCTTGTTCTCACCGTGTGCTGATCGTCGATGCGCGGAGAGCGGTATGGAGCGGCGTGGAGCGGCGTGGAGCGGCGTGGAGCGGCGCGACGCGGTGTGGAGCGGCGTGCAACGGCGTGCAGCGGCGTGGAGCAGCGCCGCGAGATCGCTTCGAACTCGAGGGGAGTCTCGCCGAGGAATAGGAGAGACCGAGGAAAGGGGAGGGACCGAAACAGCGCGACTCTAACTTGTCACCTGATCGCGGCCGTCCGCCTGCGCGCACTCTCGATCCTCCGATCCACCCCGCTACCTCGCCCGCGCTGCGAATCATCCCTCGCAGCCGTCGCGCATTCGTTTCGAACGTGATTCTGGCCGATTGCGAGCGGAAATAGAAAAACAAGCATTCAGTAACGCGACCATTTTTACTCGAAATACTCGGACTCGTTTATTTACAAAGTATCATTGATCAGTTCATTTTACGAACATGTGAATCAATGGTACAACGAAATTTCCGTGAAATTTTATTCAGTTCAATCAAAGCGGAAAGAAGAGAACATAGAATGGAACGGTTAATTCTTTGCCGTAACACTTTTCTTTAATTACAGTGATTAAAATGCAATAAACTACATTTTCTAATAAAATTTTATTATTTATTTCATAACCACACTCATTTTTAAGTAGACCAATAGCCACATATATTTTTTCAACTCGTCATAAAAATTCATGCGATAGAGGGTTAAAATCTTCACTTAAAATACGGCAAGAGGTTAAAAAATATTGTGGGAAGCAGCAATCGTCGAATATTAACCGACCTCCTAGGAAACAGATGAAAAGTAATAAATGAATAGGAGTAAACATAATGTTTCTCGGTTAGGTTCGTATGTAACACGCGGCAGTGCGCATCCCTCCCCGCGATCACGCAAACGAGAAAACAAGCCGTCGTGGCTCGCGGCACACCGACTGCCTCGCGAACGGTACCGCGCGCACCTCATCCACATCCGCATCCGCATCCACCCTCGCCCGGTTTATTCTGTTTGCTCGACACCGCCAATGCCACGGATATCGCAGCCGCGAAATCCACAGCGAGTTGTTCTCGGCTTCTCGGTCACGCGCCGTTCGGGACGCTCGGAACTTGAAGGTCTTCTGGATCCTCTCTGGTCGTGAGAACCAGCGGGGGACGTACCATCTTCGAAACCCGTCGACGTAGATTCACTTGAAATTTTTCAGCCACGAATTCCTGTGAAATATCTTCTAAATATTTACTTTCTGTTCGCGGAATCGAAGCCTTCGCGAGTGGGCGATCGCGCGCGTATTCCAAGAAAAGATTAATCGCTCTCCAACGCGAATAGACCGAGAGCCTCGCTTGTTTCAGAACGCGTGACCTTGAGCACGATTACGTTATCTAACTCTCTCGTTACATTTTTCTCCATGGAGGTTCGATGGAATCGCGAGGATTTCGTCGACGATCCGACCTCGTTCCGAATTTCGTTTCTCCGGTCGGGTCTCTTTCTCCACCTCCTCCTCCTTCGCCTTCCCCTCGTCCTTCAACTGCGACTGCACCGCATCCTTTCCTCGAGAGCTAGGGCACGCTGCCAGGCCGAAGGGAAATGTTTTGTAGGGAACGGCTGTGCCGAAAATGACATGGACAAGAACGCGCGCGCGCCCTAATTAGGAAATTTTTTTTCTCGCCTAAAGTCCTCTGTCTCGAAACGTTGAATAATTTCCAATGGAGCCACGATTCCCATGCCGGCGGAATAGCGATGGGAACGGAAACGCGGCGGGGCCTGACTACATAATATTGTAGAAAAACACGGCGCGCAGGAGACGCGCGTGCGCGACAAACGCACGCGTTCCGAAAGATTAGCACGCGATGGATGGCTTCGAATGGGTGATGGAAAGTGAAAGTACATCCGTCTAGCGAGCAGGCAACGTTTCGTTTCCAGCTGCGTATTCTGTCGCGAACAAGCGCTATCGGGTCGCTCGTTGTTGGATCGCGACACGTTCTACAGGGTGTACTGATATTTTCGTGCGATCGGAGAGTACACTAAAGTCTTGATCCACACGAATGTTTCCCATTCTTGTTTCACGCGTTGTGTTGAAGAGATCGTTAATAGTTCAGATTATGTTCAGATAGATTCCTTGAATCTCTATTTAATAGTAACCCGCTCTTTCTAGGATTTGAGGACCGTTCCCTCGAAATTAGTACGGGTTACAGCGGGTTACAGTAACCTTCCGTGGTTAACCGGGTTTGGGTTAGGGTCAGGCGTCGGATTAGAATCCCTGGGCGAAACGGAGGAAAGAAGTGAACGGTACTGCGAGTTCCGTTTTTATCGATGCGGGTTACGACAACCGTCGGCTCGTCGGCTCGTCGACTCGCGGAGCGACGACCGATTGCGATGGCGATTGCCATTGCGATAGAGGTTGCGATTGCAATCCCGGGTAACAATTGGCTACGATCGGAAGCAGCGATCGTCGATCGAGCCCGATACGCGGTCTCGACACCGGAACCGCTCGTTTCTCGAACTGACCTGAAAGATAAGAGTTGGCGCAGGTAACGTAGCTGCACATCTGCCCTATCCTGGTCCACACGGTCTTGAACAGTTCCGAATCGTACATCGATAACGGCTGCGGCGACCCTCCGTAGGTTCTTTCTCGAGTCGGCCGACTCGTCGTTGCGTTGTCGTGCGCTATGTTCACCATCGATCGAAACCACTCGTCCCGATCCAACCCGATACGAGGGGAAACGCGACCACACGCCACCAGATTCTTTTATTCGAACCAACTTTTTCTCGGTAGCATGATTTCACGATTCCGCGTCATCTATCTACGACAAAGGACAAAACGATGCGGCGCTTTAATCTCTCGACATAAAAAGAAAACAACGAAACTATATAAAATCCGTGAACCCGTGAAATTTATAAAATAAAAGATGCGTTTTCTTCTACAATAAAGTCGCGTTTACTGTCCACTGCCTACCCCCTCCATTGCCATGCTGTCCTTCTCTAAGTTCGGCTTTCTTTTGAACTCTCGGCGCGGCCGCACAGTGGGCTGGATCGAAGATTTTAGTGACATTTTGGTATAACTTCTGAACCATTAGAGATATCAGAGAACACGGGATCCATTGTCTCGATCGATTCTACACGCGACGAATGAAACAAATGACGCGATCGCTCGCATCGAGTCACGCCTACAACCGTTAACAGAGACTATCCGCTATACGGTGTAGAGCTACTTGTTTCTTCGTGTCCTCGAGCCAGCGAGCAGCGTCAAGGTCCGTTCCGTTACGCGTCGCATCGAGCAAACACCGATCGGTGCTGCTTTGCACGAGCCGCTAAGATTGAAACTTTGCAAACGATCCAGAAAAATTCTACCGAGGAGAATCCGTCCCCGCAACGATAACGACTGGCCGTTCGCGGCTCGGAAGAACGGTAACGCCGCAGCGATTTCCCCTAGAAGAATCACCGCGTACAAACAACTAATTATTATCCTTGACTCTGTATTAAATCCTGCTACATCGACGCGGCCTTCGCACTCGCAACAAATTACGTCACCGCAGGCGTGTAAACCGCTGTACAGTATGTCAGAATCGGGTAGGCGCGTGGCTTATTATAGAGCGGAGTCTTCGCGATTCGCACAACATTTCCAAACAGATCGCACTCACCATTTCGCGGTAACGAGCAAAGGAGGCGCGTCGTCGACCACTGGTAAGCTTTCAAAAGGCTCGAATAATTTCCTTCTCGCCGCGTCGCGGTTCAGTCGCGGTTTCCTCGTCGGAGGTGGCTCGATAACAGCCCGATCGACGAAAACTTCCTCTTCGGCAAAGAATATCGATAAACGACACTTATTTCGCGCGTCATCGAATGCGCGCGATACATTCTCGTGACTTGCTGTTCCGTTCTAATGATTTGGTAATTTATGTCGAAACATTCCTCGACATTCGTCCTTGCCGATAATACGAAAATACGAGTCGAAGAACGGATAAACGGCCACGTATGTTCTTCGCCGAACCTTTATCCCGTGTAGATCGCCTTGATCGATTGACACGCGCGTGCGCACACATGGATCGGCGTTCGATTAAAATTATTTTCGTGTTCGCGATCGCGATGCTACTTGAGTGTTCCCCAAAGTACGTGTACCCCTGGGGGTACAGGAAGAATTTGGAGGGGGTACGCACTGATTCTAGCGTAACAATCCTGGTGCACGGGTAGTCTACTGTTATGTACAAAGGATGTATACGGCTGCTATTTAATACCGATTGTTCTTGTTGGAATATCTGGCTGCAAAAATAAGCCGAGTGTCGAAGGATACTGACAGGGCCTTTGTTTGCTTCAACGGTCCTCAGGTCAGAAAAGGCCTGCAGTCTTCTTTCTGAAGAGGGCCTGAGAAATAAAACTATAGGCCCTTCTATATTTTAGTTTTCCTCGAATGGACCCAATAGGGGGGTCTTAGGGCCCAAGACTTTCTCCTTTTATCTCACTTCAGTTCCGGCTTACGAACCGTGCAGATGTCTTCCGAGGTTTCTTCTTATCTTGTTTTGAATAAAAGAAACAGTATATAAAAATTCTCGTGCGTCATTTATTATTATAAATACCCATTTCCAATATATGTAGTTCTTAACGGGAGATACTCGGTGTTACGACAATTATGGAAAGGGTACACAGATGTCGAAACTTTGGGGAACACTGTGCTGCTTGATCAATTTACGAAGAACATTCACTGGGAACCGAACAACGAAATCCGGGATCGAAATCGAAATCGTAACGTCCAACGGCAACTAATAGTTGCGCTCATCCACGATCGCGACTCGGTGACCGTCTAACCGAGTGACTGAACGATCGACTAACCGTTCGTTGCTCGGACGAACTCGATCGGACACGAGCGAGTCCGACTAGATGACACACGTTATGAAAATAGGGGGAGAACCCGACGTGCCCACGCGTGAACGTGACCGATCCCCGAACGCGCCTGATCACGTCTGAACGCGCGCGAGGAGCACACGCGTTTCTCGTCTGCGTCGTATTCCGATCGAGGAACGCGTGTGGTGACTACAGTGACTAGGGCTGATACTTTCCTTCGAAGATCGAAGATTTCGGAGCTTCGAAGCTCCAATTTCAGAAACTTCGAAGATGATGAGAATCGAAGTTTCGAAACTTCGAAGGCGATGATAATCGAAGTTCGAGGGGTCGAAGCTTCGGAAAAGTAACAGCCCTAGTGGTGACCCACCGGTAATTCGTCACGGTCGGTTTTTCTCGATTTTGATCGTTTTGCTACAGTTTCTTTGCAACCACCTCTGCATGGTTCCTGAAACTGCCGTACCGTCGATCCGAAAGTCAGATCAGCAAAACTCCACGTTAAGATTTCGTTGTTCTCTTGTTACACCATTTATTTTGTTACGTCAATTAGAAAGAGAGCGCGATTCCTATTTCTATTGCTCTCTCTCTCTCTCTCTCACTCTTTATACCCCGCGCCACCATTGTAGGCTTCAACTCGCCCGTAAGACGGCGCATATCTCTATAAGTCTATGCTTTTGAATTGTCCACTTCAGCGATGAAACGAAACCATTTAAAAAGAAATTGTAGCTAAACCGCACAACTACCCGAGCAAATTCTTCCACCGAAACGTCGAGCGTGGATCAAAAAAGTGCGATGTAGAGAAAAAACGTCGAGGAAACGAAAATCTTGATCGGTGTGGTAGAGTCTTGAGGAAGACGAGCAACGACGGCTGGCGAGTGGCGGTAAACGAGAAAACTCGACCCACGACGCGACGATGGGCGACTGATGCAACGACCGGACCCCGAGTGACGCCATCGGTCCAAAGTTGCACGCGCTCTACGAATAACTGTACCTGTACCTCGGATCAAAGTATGGCCGGCATAACATTCTACGCACGGCCAATGGGGCCCGTCCGAACGGCCGACGAATAAAATCTCTGAAAACGACTTCCGTATGCTCGTGTCAACGATAGATGAAACGCGAGTAGTGTTCGAATCGATCGATCTCGGTCGCGAAAGCGATCGAACGAGCGCCATCATATCCTCGATCGTTCTACTAGCCGAGATAAGCTCGCCGACTCATCGATTCCTCGATTTCGTTTCACCGAATCGAGCACGTAATCGTCGGTTTCTCTGAAAGAGTCGCGAGAAAAAAGCCGATGGACTCGGATTTGTTTTATTACAGCATCGCGTATCTCTTGTATCCTTTATCAAATGCAAAGGGGTTTTCGTATGGATCCACGAAACTTGTCTAGATGCACACGATTATGCTTATGCTTAAATTGTGCGGCCCGCCGGGCGATTTTATTGTATTTCTATCGAAACTTTTGTTTCTCGTTGTATGTATACAAAAAATATTAAATAAATGAGAGTTTGCATGTGCCACGTCTATGTATTCTATGAACTCCAGTTCTATGTTATGTATAAGTGATATATATATCTAGTTCTATATTATATTTACATATCTATTACTTAGATAATTACATATCTACTACTAATATAGATATTTACATACTCTCGAGTCTTAATTAATGAGATATTTGTGTATCCTTTCTTTCACTTAATTTTTGTAAATCTAATATAGATATGTAAATATTTATATTCTTTCTATAGATATTTACAGATATATCCAGATTTGAAATCAGCGTGAAAAAATCTACGGGAAATGATGTATAGCATGTTAAAATAAATTTTTCTCCGCGCGTGGTATTGGAAAAACCTCAATTTTCTTGAAATTCGGCAAGTTTAACGAAGTTAAGGTTAAAAAACGTTCGTACCATAATCTCCCTATTTTTTCCATATTCTACAGAGTTGCAGCTTTAATATTAAAGAAATTTCATCGCTCTATCTCATTTCTATCGAAAGTTCTTTGATTTTGACACGGACTTCATCGGTTTGTCCCACAGTGCGCTGTCGGACAACTGGAACGCGATCGCTCGCGGTACCATTCTGCTTCGAATGGCTTCGAACGAACTTTCCACATCCCGCTGTTTAAAACCTTGAAAATCGTCCGTTGGAAAGTAAACGGCAACGCCGCTCGCGCAGGCGTTTCGTTTCTACTGTCGTTGTTAAAGATCCTATCGAGTACATATTTATGTCGAGAAACCAACAGCCAACATCCAACAGAAACAAGAAATAACTCGCGTCTCACGCTATCTCCCTTTGTTTCTGTTATCGATTTTGCGCACTCGGGGCTCATTCACGGTCTTCTTCCACACATGCGTATACATACGTATGTATAATACGCTCTACTCGTTAGGAAGAATGATTTCGAGCAAGTGACACCCGCTCGACGAGCATACCTGCTCGAGCACCTGTTTAAAATCTCCTGCGACGATTACGAGGCAATGACCTCGCGGCATACGCGATAGCGGTAGCAGCAACGCAACGTCGCTCTAGTTTTCTCTCTCACTCCCCTCTTCTTTTCTCTCTCTACCTCCCCCCTTCTCTGTTTTTCTCGTGCGATGCACAAAGCATAGTGTTCTAACAAAAAGATTGTTCCAGGCGACCCTGATATTGTAATTACAAATGCGAGGAGGATACGCGAAATCAATTTGTTACGACTAAACCGCTTTTCTCGCTAACCCCTTCAACTGTTGCTCTTTTAAAACTTACCAATAACAGCGATTATCAACACTAAACCTACCATCACCGGTGAAAATGACCGGTTCCAGATTTTTTATTCCACGATTATTGATATAATAAAAATAATTTCGTAAGAAATTAGAGAATAAGAGATATCTTTATAGTGGAGCACGTATTACAATAGGAGCTGCATAAAGTCTAGATAAAATCAATCTTGTCATTTTTATAAGGGACTTTTAAGGCTCGGTAGGTTTAGTGTTAAAAGTGATTATCAGACAGCGGATCTTTATGCAGAATAAAAATTGTCGAACCGAATTGCAACAATCTGGAGTGAAATAGAAATTTATCTTTTTTGATAGGTTGAAAATAATATAATATAATATTTTCTACTTTCAAAACTCAAGGAACGAGCGTTAACGAATCTCGTTGTCGACGTCGCGTACCGTTTGAATTGGAAAATAGCTGCACCGTGGCAAAAATTGTTTCACGCGAAACTCGAACAACGCGTTGGAAACGAAATGAAAAGGTCGTTCGACTAAAAGCAAACGTAAGCGTTATTAGTTTACACTCACAATTGAAGTTAGCCTCGAAAAACACCGCGCCTTATGGGACGACTCGATACAATACACAGGGATTGAATATCCGTGCGTGCGCCGGCAGCAAGCAGAACGGAACGATCGAGACACTCAGGTTATAAATGGCAAGCTTGCGTAAGCTGTTTTTTTCTCTCATTAGACTAATTCGCGAGTCGAGCGATGCTAGAACGTCGTTGTGCCGGAGGATCGTCGGTGGCCGTAACACGTGCTCTCGATTCGAACTCGTTCCCGTGGGTGGAGAATACACAGTACAGAACACAGAGTACAGAGAGTAAAGAGAGTAATAAAGAGTACAGAGAGTAAAGAGAGTAATACAGAGTACAGAGAGTAAAGAGAGTAATATAGAGTAAAGAGAGTACTAAGAGTAAAGAGAGTAAAGAGAGTAAAGAGTAAAGAGTACAGAGAATACGGAATAGAGATTATACGATATAAAATACGGAATACGTAACGGGTATTTCGTGGAGGATACGCCGAACGACCAGAGAGAAATGATGGTCATCGGTGTTCGTTCTGATTCGAGTAGGTACCCTGTGTCATTCTCGTACGAATGAAAGGAAAACGGCACCTTTGCAGAGGGAAATTCGAAATTTTGGCGTGAGGTCTACTACGGACACGCGTACACCCATATTCGTGTACTCGTGTAGCATAATCGTAGAAAGAAGGAGCACAGCAGAGAATGAAGCGAGAAGGAATAAGCGGTTATTACGAATTCCGAGGCTCGCCGTTACCAGCAGCGATCGCGACCTGGTTTGCGCACCGACTCTAATGTTTATTTATCAAGTTTACGGTTCGTCCTCTTTCCGGCCCAGTTATCGTGTCGCCCCGCTGCGCTCGCCACCGACTTACAATCTCAAGAATAATCTTCTTTTGTTGACACGACGCGGAACGCTCGTTAGTGCGAACGACGCGACGCGACGTTTAACTTAACGCGCGCAACTTCTCTTCGAGGAAAGAAAAATACGTGTACGCCGCGTTTAACGCGTTCACTTCCGTGTTAGGCGTTAACCGTATTTCACGGAATCATTTCGGCAGATTCCAACGTTTATGTTCGCCTTGTAGATCGAGCGTACCAAATTTGTGTACCAGAAATGAAAGATAACGCTAGAATGTTGGAATATATTACTGTAAAGCCTTCATCTAAGAAAATGGTAGCTTGACGATCTAGGAAAATTACCTTCCGCCTTCCACTGCATACTCCTTGCCGAGAAGCTCGAGCTGGAGTTTCACTTCTTGTAGTAAACTAATTGCTCTAACTTCCCAAAAAAGTACAAATCGTATAGTACAATATTAAAAAAGTTATCGTCTGTTTTAGAGCGTCCGAATATTAATTCCGGCCACCGTAAATTGAACTGTAATGGTTTCTTTCATATTTCAGAATATAATAAACAGCAAGGAGCCGAAGGTTTTTCTTGGAGATCAAGGCTTTACTGCACTTGCAGCATACTCGGAAGCTTATGGTAGACGTTGCTAGACGACGCTGGGCCGGCACGCAGTCGCACGAGCTCGTAACTATTTCGGACACGGAAAACGAGAAGAAGAATTCGGCGGCGCGAAGAGACACCGTTATCGGCCGGAGCTTTGGTATTGATTGCGCGCTGTACCATTATATCTATTACGAGAGCAAGCGTATGCTCCCGTCGTCGCTTCGCAAGCGCCGTCTTTTTATTAAGTGGTCACTGCCACGGTAATATGCGTGCAGCACCTGCGACTAACAGTACCGTGCGGTTAATTCTAATGCCGAGACATTATTACTTTCCGACATACTGTCGCGCTGCCGTGCTTTCGCAGACAGTCTCGTAATTTATCGAATCGCTGCTCTACTCGTAAAAAGAGAAAATTTAAAATTTTTGCATTAGAAGGCTTTCTCGGATTGCCCGTCAGCAGATCAATCATTTATTATTCACGAAATTAAGTACTCGATTTAATCCAGTCCGGAAAACGCAGTGTAGTAAATAGGCCACTCTCGCAACGCAGAACTCAAGTAGAACAATAAATGTAAATTTTCTGTCTCGTGAATCGTATCGTATCGTATCGATCAGGATTTACCTGATTTTCCCATCGGTGGTTGTCCGAGCCTGCTAAACCACCGGAGAAATCTTCTAGCCGTGGTAGCAGCGGGTGGTCGGCATCCTTCGAGTATGACAACACCATTGTTGTTACTGTTGTTGGTAGCGATGTTACCGTTGCTGCTACTGTTGCGACGATGATGATGGTGGTGGTTGTGATGCTGATGATGGTGGTGATGGTGGTGATGATGATGGTTGTTGTTGTTATTGTTGTGATTATTATTATTGTTGTTGTTGTTTGAAGAAGATCGTTCCGAAGACGACGTTCTGCTGTACGGCGACATCCAAGCTGTAGTTGTGCTTTGAATGGTAGCACCTTTGACGGTGGTGATGGAACTGGTTATGTTGGCCGGATGCGGCAGCCAGTCTTCCGACGCGACAGGCATTTGTTCTCTCGTCGGACGAGTCGAAAACGAACCCACCAACTGGGAAAGTCGTTCAACGGTTTCCACCTTCGGCCGAAATACGTATTAGGTTGGCGCGTGTCTAGCGACGGATTTCGATTGCCGCCGTTTATTACGTAAACGATATCTTCGCTCTTGGAGGATACCGCCCGATGTCGTTTTTAAAGAAATAAAATTTTTTCATTTAAAGCTTAGTTTTCGAGAAAATCGAGTTTAAAAATCCTATTCGTACGTGTGCTGTTGAGGGGACAGAGACTGTGAGGAAGACGGAGAGAACTACACGGATACGCGATTCGGATAAGGTCCGTGACTACGCACGTTATCTATTCTGTTGCTCGGATGTTTGCTTCGGTAGCTACTCGAGGAGTCACGTGCTTCCCTGAACTTGTTGCGCACACCACGACGAATCGCTTTCCGTATTCGTGTCCCTCTATATCAGCGGTTTCCAACCTTCGTGCTACTACGAATCCCTGAGAAAAAAAATTTTTTCCGGGCGCGTCTCCCTACCTTTTATATTTTTAATAGATATACAGTAAGGAGTATAACTGAACCAATAACCACAAGTTTTGTATAAATCATTATTTATTGCTAGACATGCCATCTGAACAAATTCTGTTAATTTTCGTCTCGTCTGACCAAACACTGCAAGTTTTCGCCGTCATTCAAAAGAGAAATGACTTTTTTTAAACAATTTCGAGCAATTGACTTCATATTTATTCTTACTTCGCTTGCGTGCTTTTCCGTTCAACTAATTGCGGAGAATAGAGTGTTAAGACGTAGACTAATATTTTGTAAACATACCAGAGTGCTAGATGTAAATCTACTACTAGAACATTCCACGTAAACGTTCCTTGTGCGGACCGGTGCAAAACAACCGAGTCAATTTATTTTTTTTGTCATTGCTAAACGAGGAGACATTAATTATTGAAAAAAATTTTTTAGGTTACTTCTAACTATGATAAAAATAATTATAATGTTGATTTTTTGTTATTCTTCTATATTCCTAGCAATAAATAATGATTTATACAAAACTTGTGGTTATTGGTTCAGTTGTGCTCCTTACTGTAATAGTATAGACACGTTTTAAAAAATGTTACGGTTATGGTATTTCATTAAAAAATTTTGGCGCCTCCCAGGTTGGAAATCGCTGCTCTATATTTGAAATGCAACGGTGTACAGTGTACCGAATGGCCATTTTATGTGGGAAAAAAGTCGTCATTAATTATTCTGGTCCCATCATAAATCACTATACGGTGATATTACAAAAAGACACAAAGGGTATAGCTGGAAATACATAGCACCAAGGAAAAACATACTGTGTAAAATCAAAAAATCAGTTTTTCGCTTATTTTCTCTAGTTAATGATGTTTAGAATTCTAAGAAAAATCTGAGACAGGTCAAGCACTCAAGTACATACTCTGCAATTCGTTCCAGATTTTTGAATTGAAAATCCTGCTGGTAAAAATCAAAAACACATGGAAATTCTAGAATGACCACATCTATATTTTTACAGTACCGATATATTATTATAATTAGTTCATGAATTTTTTTAGATTCTACGGCTGGCTGCGCGATAGTTAAAAAATATAATAACCGATTTTCTCGACGTTCTCCCAGCGAAGAACTAAGCTAATCTTAAAAAATGGTTACGTTCTATTTATTCCATAAGTCTATTAGACACTGACAAAAACCTTGACGATGTCACACAGCAATAATTAATAATTAAAAAATTAAATCAACTTGACTATATAGTATTTCTACGGCGTCAGTGCATTTTTTTCCACCTAGAATCTAGAATGATCATTCGGCGCACTGTGCAGTGATCTCGTGAGTGCGGGCGCGCGCGCGCGGGCAGACGACCGGTGTACGCAGCAGCGGTTATCGCGCCCGCACCGTGGATCGCGCGATCGCACGTGTTTCGCAAGATCGTTCCCGATCCGCGTCAACTCCCAGGGTTCGCCCTTATCGGTGGTTCGCGGTAACGAAGTACGAGGAAAAGATACCGCTTCCTTTCAAAAGTAGACCCGATAACGATCGTCTGGCCGTTCTCCTCGCGACACACTTATTTTCCATGTACAGTAAATTCTCTATAAACGCAACAGCCTCGGGGGATTCGGTTGCATTTATCGTAGGCAGATACTATTTTTGAGCTTCAAAATAAGCGCGAGGCCGAAGCGACTCCGACTCCGCGTCGCATTATTAGTGGTTCACACCGATGGATCAGATTACACAGTGGAGGGGATATTTTTGTTGCGTTTATCGTGTACGGCCTTGTTGCGTTTATAGAGGATTTACTGTACCGTCGGTTCCGTCCGATTCGTTTGGTGCGTCTACGATCGTGGACACCGAGCCGGATCGAATCGAATCCACGTGGATTTCGTAATTGTTCGAAATCTTTGACAGGAGGAAATTGCTGAAGCGCGCTCGCGAATAGCAGGCACCACTACTCGTTTAAGCATGGATTATCGCGCTTCGTCCTACTTAGCTCGATCCGATCCAGGCTCGCGATTAACGGTTTCTGGTGGAGCGGCGTTCGCACCTCGAAGCTTCCACGATATCCAAAGCGCGTTTCATCGCGATCAACCAACCTAGACGAAAATAATCGTTCCCTCGGATCTGCTCGCTGATTGCACAAGCTCCTAGGAGGAACGGCGACGACGCGACGGGCCGCCCTTCGAGATCGACGTTGATCTTGGCAGGTCGTATCGGTGATCGAGGCTCGGTCGGTCACGTAGTTGCGGCATTGTCCGCGGCTGATTGCGCTGTCGTCATCCACTGTCTACGTTAGCTGTTCTCGTCTTCTTTTCGAATCGATACAAATTCCCGCATTTATCCGTTTCTTGGCATCCTCGCGCGATGCTCCTCGCTGAGCTATCGAGCGCACCGGTGTATCCAATTTCTTCCTTCGGTCGATCAACGTTTTCTGTACGTTTACGTTCCCAGTAAAGTCAACATTTATATGTATGTATATGCGCGTATATATGTATAAATGTTACACAAAATTGCGCGTTTAATGATCGCGCACTGTTCGTTCCGCGGTCAACGCGTGTCTTCTGGTCACAGTACGCGCGAACTAATGATATTCGACGGCACTTTCGAATGATTCAACGAGCGAACGAATGATCGATCAGTCGCACACGCGATTCACTTTGCCCCGATATCTCGCACTCGTGGAAACACTGACCTCCCGCCGGAGATTACACGCGAGCCACGATCGAATCACGATTGAAACGTCGGAAGAGCACCGTTTAACCCATTTTGGGAATCATGAGAGAGAGGGAGAGAGAACACGAGAGCAGCTCTAGCCAGCCAGCCAGTTAGTCAGCAGTGATTCGACTGCGTGAAGCGCGTTTCTCGAGTCTACGCGATACGCGGTACGCGTCGACGCTCTCGCACTGTTGTCGTCGATCGCCTTGCTCGAGCCCGAGCCAACGCGCTTCTCCGTTTCTCCGTTTCTCTGGTTCTCGGCAGGGGCAACGGCGGTGGTAACGGCGATGGCAGGGGCAACAGCAATGGCAATCGTCGCTCTCTGTTTCTTCCTCTCCGTTGTTCACCCTTTCTCTCTCGCTCTCTCCCTCTCTTCCTTCCCCGTTTTCTGACTTTGTTTCGGTGCTGGCGTGCGCGTGTCCATGCACGCGCATACACGCCGCCGCTCAAAAGTATGCGGACACTTGCAATTTTTAGCGGATCGAACGTCCGACAACAGTCCAGAAAAAATTTAACAGTTATTGAAATAATTGTATCATTTCTTACGAAATTATTTTTATCATATCAATAACCGCAAAATAAAAATTCTGGAACCGGTTATTTTGACCGGTGGTGATAGATTTAGTGTTAAACTAGCTCCGAGTGCAAAGGGTTATTTCTCCAATTTTTTGGATGCCGGTTTCTTTCTGTATTTGTAACAGGAAAACATTCTGTATTGCAACCCTCAACCCTTCGCGAGGAAAAGACGCGTTCGATGCCGGTTGCCAATTGCCACGACCTTCGCGTCGCTGTCTTGTTTCCGTTTCGAAGCTCCACCTCGAACCTAGGAGAAATCGTAAGCGCGCGCAAACGTGTCTTCGACGCAAACGACGAAACATCGTTCGCATTGAAAATGGAAAGTCGTTGTATTTATTATTCGAGAGGAGGAGCGTAACCGGCCGTTCTACGGACCACGTAAAAACAGAAAGCGTGTCCGATCGAGTTCACCGAGACTTCGCGCCTCTTCTCTTGCGCTTCCCTTCCTCCTCCTTGTTCCCCGATATTTTCTTAATCGCTACATCTCTGTTTCGAAAGAATAACCATGTATAATCTATAAGACGTTACCCTTATACAATTTCTAACGCGTTTCAAACATCTGTGGTTGGCTGCTAAGGATTTCTTAAAAATATTTTCGATTCATTGAGAATACGTAGAAGAAAATATTTAGTCGGTAGAAACTATTGTGTATGGAATATGAAGATTTACCCTGGGATCTCGTCCGACCACTCATTTCGCCTACGCTGTTGTCATCGACACAGTGTGACCGACACTATGTTTTCATTGACAGTCCATGTTTACTAACAGATCTGAGTTCATTCGTTTCCACGAACTGATAACGAATTGTGTAAAACTATTCAATGGCCGATCCAAAAAATATTTCTTGACAATTCGACCGTGTCGATGAAAGTTAATGTCGCACAGTGGGGGAAACAGTGGGGACACACTTCAACGCACACGTCTGTAGAAGTTAAAATCAATTGTCAAGCTTGACAAAGGTTGGAAATAGTGGTATGAAAAATAGCATCGAAGTAAAGGACATCCTTTTCACCTGTTATTTATTGTTTAGATGGTTAATATTGACCCGAATATGGAATCGTATCGCGGGCCAAGCCAGGGCCACGTCTTGGCTAGGAGCTTTTAGCAAAGAACAGGAGTGGAATGAGTCCGGGAAAAGAGGACATCAAGAGAAATGCAGAAAGCGGGGTCCTGACTGTCCTCAAGGACATAAGAGGGAAGGGCTTTTAGTCCTTGGTATTGGGAAACCGAAGACCTGTTTTCCCCGAGCCCCACACTACCCCCTTCGGTGGGTGTACGTAAAGGTATTTTTTTCACATGTCTTTAAACTAAAAAGAAAAGGCTAGGAGCATGAATCGAGAACGAAACGGCGAATAACGAAAAAGAAGTGGTCGTTGATGCGGATCGACAATTCGAATTTCTAGCGGGAGAGTCCTTTGCGTCAGACCAAACGCACGCACGCGTTCAACCCAGACATCTAGATGTCTAGTCATGTCGACTAAAAGCCGCCATCTCGGCGCAACGATTCTACGGTAATTAATCGTGAAACGACTGGACGCGGCGTGACGACCTCTATGCAAAAATAGAGGCGCCATCCACGAATTCCGAACGAGAGCGAATTATGCGAAGCACGCGAGTTAAGGACAGTAAGCGCCCTTGTTCCTTTGGGCAAATATTAAGTTCTGTTTCAGCACAGTCGTACACTTCACCTTACTGGGCGGGTACCCGAAAATTTCGACTTCACCCCTAACAATTAGAATCAGTAAACATTCCCAAAGAATATATGAATGTTACATCTATTTCCTGACACGACTTTTCCCCACATGAAATGGCCACTCGGAACATCGTGGATCGGTAGAGCGCGACGCTCACCCACGCGACTTGGATTCGATCCCTCGAACGTGGGTTCTCGTGCAACTCGAAAAAAGACCTCTACCGACGTCGCTGACCATTAAAATACACACTTGACCCAGAATACCCACAGGAGATCGAAATCCAAAGACAAAGCGAGGGACGAAGCGAACAACGAACAGAGACTCTGGGAGCGACGAAGAGGGACAGAGGTTGCTGGCAACAGTTCAAAGCACAGCCCGGCCCAACTGAAATACCGCAGTACTCCACGCTACGTGTCGCATACCAGGTGAAAATATTGCGGAACCGTTGTAGCCGAACGTACAGTTCGCCGATCAACAACACGCATTACACGAGCTAGTCGGAGGAAACCGAACCCCGATCGACTGCGCGAGTTGAAAAACACGATATAAGATCTACGTGTCTCATTGATCACCGTGTAGACCTTGCTCGTTCGTAGAATCTACGAAAAACATTTAGGGATTGTATAATCGGCATAGGAAATCGATGCTACACTTTCTCCGTGAGAAATCATTAGGCGCCATCGGCATTGGCATCGCCGACAGAAAAAGTCTCTCGTCTCTGACTTCGGATGCGAGCGCACGATCGCTGTCGCCGATTCCGATCTTGTCTAGCCTCCTCTCGTCTCTGATTGCTGGCGCGGCGTCTCGGAAGAGTAGATTTCGAGGAAGCAGGGAATCGGTAGAGCGGTCGTGCAGGTATATCCGAGCAGGATTTCCACTCTAATAACGTTAACAAGCTAGGGACATGCACGCGTGGCTGCAACAGTAGCTACAGCTATGTACAATAGCACCCAACAATACCGGAGTCGACGAGCCAAGAGCTCCGGGCGACCGCAGCTGCCATCGTGATAACGATAACGATTACGATTACTGGAACTACAATTACTAGAGGTGAGCGGGTACCCGGAAATTCGGGTTGGGACCAGTGTCGTCAGATGGAGGAAATCGAGGGGAATACAGTTTACCCCCTCTCTGATAACCAGATTAATACGTGACCAGTCTATGAACTTGGTGGCTCGGTGGGTAGACCACGGAGTCCGCAGTCGCGGGTTCGAATTGTTCGAATTCCGCACCTCTGGAAATATTCCATGTGCCATTTTAAAAAACTGTGTTGCCCAAGGTGGTTCGGAACCCATCTTAAAAGTAAATTGTAGGTCCCGTCGCTTAATAACCTGGCAGTTGAGAAGCGACGTAAAAGAACAAAGAAAAGGGGGATGTTGGAGTATGCTCGTGGTACTGGAATGGGATAGTGGAAGGGGGAAAAGGAGGAGAGGAAAAATCGACCAGTTTTGGTTGCATCCCGACAATTCGTGATACCTGGAAATTTCGGGTACCCGAAGTCGAAATCGGGTTAGTGGTCGGAACGGATCGGGAAGCCAAAAATTTTTATTGTTCAGAGACCCGAACGTCATAGATTTTCGGGTTCCCGACCCGACTTCGAATACCCGCGTGTCACTAATTTTGGGTCCCGACCTGATCCGGGTTATCAAAGCCCGACCGAGGCTCGGGTACCCGAAATTACAGTTATAATCACGAACACGTCCACCTTTCCAGCTGGATGCATCGTCGAGTCACCTTGCGAAGGTATCTACGTTACCAACGGACGACAGCACGTCCTGCTGCCGCCAGCAGCAGGTGAACGAGCCCGATTGATAACACGTGTCTGTCTTGCGCGAGCGTGCACACTCGCGTTTCGAAATCCGAAGTTCCAGTTGCGAAAGAAAAATGTGCAATAGCCTGTGCCATGAAATTTCTTTCTCAACGTGCTTGTATCTGTTGCGAATTAAGTTGTAGGATCGTTTGAGTTTACGAGTTGGAGAAAAAAGAAGTCAAGGGCACGGCCTATTCATCTTGCTGTCCTTCGAGCATCGACGATCCACTCGAAACAAACAGGTGCGTCCGAACAGACATTGTGCAACGACGGTGTCAGAAAAATTTCTTCGGAAAACAAACAAACGTGGAGGAGAAAGACGCCTCGTGGAAAACTCGGAAACCGGAAGCAGTCGGAAAGTAACTTCCGTCTATTGTAGGAAAGATACGGGCGGAAACTTTGCACCGCGCTCTCCATTTCTTCTGCGCGAGGCAGGAAAACAATAGTCCTTATTGTTAGACAAGAACTTGTGCGCCACGCAGTTTACTTAGTATCTTCTTCGCAACTATTTACTTCCTTCCTCTTGGTAAACGTAAGGGAGAGTAGTCAAATTTGGAACGGAGCGGCGGGACGTCTGGATAGGTTGGAGCTGATTTACAAATTTATAATTGATTAATAGATACAAGGAATCGATTGATATCGTAACACATTTATCGCGGACATTTTTCCTTCTCAAGAGACTCGGTGGTTCAGCTTGGCCACAATCCAAAGTAGGCTACTCTCCTCTAGACGTATTTCGTACAAAAAACGTATTTCAATCTGAAATTTGTTTAACGGATGTGGCGGTGTAACGATTACCACTATATCCTTTATTAAATATATATATATTAGAAATAAATCCCACATCTATCCCACGGGATTGCAAACGCTACCACTAGAGCCGAAGAAAGAAAACGCTCGAGGACAACGTCAACGATCTAGGTGAGTCTAGTTTCCGTTGGATCCGCTTTCAACATTCCCTAGACCGATTCGCGATAAAAATGTGAAATAGTCATTCAAGGGTTCTTTCGAAATCCTCGTTTCAGATATTTCCTATTAGACGTTTGCGATGAACCAATACTTGCCTTTCGAGAGGAGGGCTTACGGTTCGATCACGTACCTTCTTGAGTCGGATTGTTAACGTTAGGGTTGGGATGAGAAGTCAAAGAGGATGGCGTCTCGTCCTCGGCGACGCCCATCGTTGTTGCCGCTGTTTGCTGATGATGCGTCTCCACTTCTGTAGCCTCTTCGCACCTGCGTAAAAAGAAAACATTGCAGATTCTATTCGCACCGGAAATTGAAAACGCGCTGCGAACTTACAAAAAGCCGACTTTATCTTGGTTCTAATAGGGACAAAGAAAGATGCCGAATAAGAAAGAAAATCATCGTCCCAGCGCATATATTTCCTACATGAAAATCGGCCTGACCAAGTCGAATATGCAATTTATGTATTCCCTTGTGAGCTGTGGTCTGTCGATCGTCGAATCGAGCGGCTGATTGTCAGCGACGAACACGGACAAGCAATCGTATCAAAGAAATTCTTTGGCTAGCTATGTTGGCAAACGTTTGCGGTTTGCCGGCAGCCTTTTCACCAATCACTGATCAGAGTCTCGCGGATAGAAAGTGCTTACGTAAAGTTTCGCCTCGCTCTTACGAGCAGTGGCAGAGTCAAGGACCCGAAGCAGCAGCAGCTACAATGAGAAAGGAACGGGCTCTCGTACATGTTCGCCTGTTCGCATCCGAGTTCGCGTTCACATTCATGTAAATCGTCGCTCCTACTTCAACGAGACTCGACAAGACTATTCGATCTCGCGCCACGGTCGTACCCGGCGGTACACGGTGGCCTAACTTTGAGAAAAACAACGCATTCAGGTCGATCACCTATTGTACGCGAGAGACTGTGAACGTCGCTGTTTGCGCGGGAACGCGCAATCTTCTGCGCGAAATAGGAAAGAGGATGTCGCGCTGCGTCGCGGGATGGCTAACGGTATATCGGCCTCCGGTCCTTAAGTCCTTACAAGCAAACTCTACTAAAAAATAAACGCGTATTCGATATCTCGACAGAGTTCCCTGCGTCAACCTCCCTGTGAATTATTCCAAGAACAATGGCTCTGGCTATCTTGTTGCGAGGACATCCAACGCGTTGTAATCATATCGATTTATTTACTACCAGCCCGATGCTAATTTAACCGTTACGTAGCCAACCAAAATGTATAGAGTATTTAAAACATTTTCTATTTAAGATACTTGCACAAATTCTTATTTTAACCCCTTGCCGTACTATTTTCTTTACTGTTACAGTAATTAGAAGGGAAAAGAAAATTTATATTTTTTGTATGGCTATTTTGACGGCTGTGCCTGAGTCTATTTTGACCGGGAACGTCCAAATTGTGATTTAAATACTCAATTTGTGGCAATTAAACTAACTAAATTGCTGTTTCATTGAGGATATCGGAAAAACTAATGTGTCTACACGAGATGCAGTGACTCCCACTAATATTCGGACACTCTTAAAAGGACGATAACTTTTTTAATGTTGTACTATACGATCTGAACTTTTTTGGGAAGCTAGAGCAATTCGTTTGCTACAGGATGTGAAAAAGAATTTTTCAAAAATTGCAATTGATCGGAATTGTAGAAAAAATACTAAAAGTTGCATTTCACAACTTTTTTATGTGAGCCTATATTGAAAATTTTAAAAAATACATTTTGTAGATCTGTGTGAATTATATGCACTGTGAGAATCCTTAGATTTACTGCAGTTATAGGCCGAAAATTACCATCTTTAAACTTTGTAGCTCATTGCAACGTCCACCGATTTTGACGAAATTTTCAAAATATATTTTATTGACACAGATCTACAAAACATATTTTTTAAATTTTCAATATAGGCCCACATAAAAAAATTGTAAAATGCAGCTTTTAGTATTTTTTTCTACATTTCCGATCAATTGCAATTTTTGAAAAAATTTCTTTTCGCATCCTGTAGTAAACTAATTGCTCTAGCTTCCCAAAAAAGTTCAAATCGTATAGTACAATATTAAAAAAATTATCGTCTTTTTTAGAGCGTCCGAATATTAATCCGGTCCACTGTATATAACTTACATAGACCTAACAAGGCACCTTCTAAATTTTCATTACAGGCACAGATAAAAAATTAAGAAATCACATCATGTAAGAATTTACATTTTCCTTCGCAATTGCGATCCATAACAATGTAAAAAAAAATTATTTACACATTAGCTAGTAAACTAATCCTTCTAACGTCTCAAAAAAACTCAAGCTGTAGGGTGTAATTTTAAAAAAGTTATCTGTTTCTAATCGGAGTACGAATATTTTGTACACCCGCTGTAGACACAGGTAGGATCGTAATAGGATATCTACGCGAAAACGATGATCGATCGGTGCCGAAAATATTTCTACCGTCGAGCAGAAATTCAATTGCGAAGCATTCGGAACGATAATCGAATTGTCGATAAACTTCGAAAACCGAAGCAGTAGGCACGACCGGACCAGCCGATAATGATCGGCCAAAGTCGATATCCTGTGGATTGCACATAGGGTAACCGCCATAACGTATCAAAGCTTGCCCTTTGTTCGTGAACTAATAACTAGACCGCGAATTTGATTACGATAAACACGAGCGAGTACGCAGTGCTATAATTTTTCTGTAGATACGCTAAGATCATGGAATAGACATCACGCGTGCGTTCAACCCCCGTTTCCTGCGATCACCTCGTAACTCGGAACATGTACATTTATTCCGCATGAAGATCCGCAGTAATCAAAGATGGAGAACTGTTGCGGAATTCGTGGATTTAACAGAAAAGAGAGATGCGGTAGGAGGGCGGACCGTTTCAACGGTTTCATCGGAACAAGACCGGTTTCACGCGTGATCCTGTCACGATATTTCGTGGCAGTTAGGTGTACGTGTACAACTATAATGCGACACCGTGTTAAACCGTAGCCTGGTACGTGCACGTACATATATGCAAGTATATCTACTGGTATCTACGACACGCGAAGTACGCGACAGTGTGCGTGGAAAGAGATGTGCGCGCGTCCACCGCGTACCTTTACCAGGATCACGGAGCAAACGGATTGTACGTGTATATACAACAATGGTCCTTCATACCGTCTATGAAGACAAGACAGGCTTGAAGAACCATCGCTGGAAGCCCTTTCTTTCTTTTCTTTTCCTCTTTCCTGGTTATCCTCATAATTTTCTGTGAAATCCGGAAACGAAAAGGCTATCGAATAACCGCGAACACCAGCTCGGCTACATGTTCGGCCCGAACAGTTGCAAGCACGTTCCAAGGCGCGCGCACGCACGCACGCACGCACGCACATACACACAGGCAAACACCATACTCACATCTTAATTCGCGGCTCCGTCTTGAAACTGCATTCGTAGGCTCGCGGTATTCAATGATATTGTACAAAACGTAGACAGAACTCGCGGTTAGACGGTCAAGGAGTTGACCGAGCGTTTTCGATATTCCACTGTGTCGCACTCACTCACTGTACCATCTACTCCCCCTTGGCTTTCGAATGAGACAGGTCAGGCGATAGACTCGCTCGGGCGAGTCAGCAACCTACCTAACCACCAGCTACTACCAGCTATCGTCCCGAAACAGTCCCAACAGAGTCCCGAGAGAGTCCCGAGAATGTCCCGGTCAGCTCGCGATGCCTGTTTTTCGCGCCGACAACTCTCCGCACTTTTCGATCGGGACCCCTCGCGTCGTCGAACTTGTCGCCAACAAGCGACCAACACCGATATCGTCCTCGAATCGCCGACGATCGTCCCTGCGTCGATTCTCCGCCAACCAAAGTACCTATGAACCGTGAAAATCGCGAAAACCAGCAGATATTGACAAATACGTCGCGGCGTCGCGACACCGTCGACTAAATTTCACTCGACCGCCAGCTGGCGCCACGCTGTCGCCACCAGCGTGATTCGATCATGGTCCTTTAACTCGTTGGATCAGAGGTTCTCAATCCGGGATGCATGTAATGCATCGACCTCTTTTCAATATTGGATCTGATCCATCGATTATCGTTATCATGTATTGTGTATTTCGCTTGCCAACGAACCACGGAGTATTCCTTCCAGAGATGAATCTTCTGTCCGATCCATTGATGTTCCGGTGACCTTGACGATCTATATACAGACGGTGTTGCCGTTTCTCTTGAGTTGATATTTCTGTCCTTCTCCATGAGTCGTTGGATCAAAGAGAAACGACCGACTGTTTACGAAAAATGTCGAACGTTGGAAAGCGCGGTAACATTTGATTATTTTCAACAAATTATCATGTACAATCGAATGTTCTCCAACGTATTTAAAATGAATTCTATTTATGTTTGTTTTGTGTACTCGTAGTTTCGAAGCTGTAGAAACTTCTTTACATAGCCGCGTTTGAAGAGCGGAATTTCGAGGGTGCGCGCGCAATGGACCTACTTGCGGACGCATGCGCATTGAAAGTTGGTTCTTGAAATACGACTTTGATCTCTGTGTTACTCTGTAAGATCGCTTGGTGGCCAAGAGAAAAATAAAACTCAAAAACTCCGTTTTTTAACAAAGAATTCTGTACTATAGCTTATGTGTGTATGTAGTTCCAAATTATGTTTTTTCGCACAATACATCGAAATGCAACGGCTATTTTTCAAACTTCTCTTACGGAAAGAAACGTTGTAAAAACATGTACCTAAATAGTTTCGCGTTATGTTACTTTATACACAGTGACTTCCATAATCAAATAAACTTTAATAAATGTTTCCTCGGTGTTAACATTGTAGGTATTTATTTTTTTAACGAAAAGTGAGAGGAGATGCACAGACTTTGCCTGCATAGTTGCTGCAGTTTACAAGAGTTCAAAGGAATTGAAATCTCTGCTTATTAGATAATGTATTAATATTTTGTACATACTACTTGAAATATTTCGAATGAAATATGAATGCAGATGGTTTTCCTTATAAAACTGCATTTATAAATGTTTTGATTTCAGTTATCGTCGCAACACATGCAATTTAACAATCAAACGACGTTTTATGAACGATTCAACGGTATTTTATGAATCGATGAGTTGACTCGAATTCAGGTTTCTTGGGGATTGGAATTGACGTTCTTCTGGTTACTATCTTCTTGTTACTCTTAGCAAAGCTGATGTTTTAATCAGGTAAATTTTTCAAGAAAACTTGAAAGCTATGTCTTATGTATATACTTTCCTTATTATTTTGTGCAACAGACATTTCTTAAGTGCGGGATATGCCTTCTCATTTCTTGATGGCCACTTTCTTCCTCAAAAATCCTACTTTTACATTTACGAGGCATAATTTGCATTATTCGGCAGCATGTAGCTATTTTCATAAGCTGCGACAGGTAATGCGACTCGTAAATGTAAAAGTAGGACTTTCGAGGGAGACAGCGGTCTAGCTTGATCTTTTATCTAGCGCTTTTGACTACTGAAAAACCCCTCTTTGCATTATCGCACCCTTGCAATCCTGGAAAGGAGAATACACGTATTACCTAACTTAAACATGTATGAGTATGAGAGAATTCGATATGTTTAGATATATCTTTGGAAATTTGTATTTTATTGCACAATGGATAATATATTTGGGAAAGAAGATTCTGGAAACGAAAGCGAACACATAGATATAGACTATAAAGATGACAAGGACAGTCCACCCCGGAACTCTATATCCAAAGACACAGAACCGATGGATGTGGATAACATGAACATTAAGGTATATCATAAAGTATAAAGGATTTCTAGTATGGCGTATGATACAACATCTAATGTTACAGGTGGAATTGGATGCAATGAGTTCCCAGTCAGACGTGGAAGAAACAGGTTCTAATTTAATAAGCACGATGGTGGAGGATCAAATCGAAATTGTCAAACACGAAATTGAAAATAGAGATGAAGATCAAACTACAGAGGATCTATTTGGAAACAATATAGTATTACCACACGCGAATCCCATAAGCGTCAAAGAAAGAAGAGAAAGCAAAGAGAAAAGTAAAAAAGAATTGGAAGAAGAGGAGAGAGAAAAAATGCAGTATGTATTTGTCTATCTAATCGAGTACCTTGAATAGCTTGCTTATTCTAGACAGCGGATTTTATGCATTTATGAGAAAAACGAGTATGTGTAATTTAAAATAGTATACACATTAGAAGAATTTAAGATTACTGTTATATTCTTTTCAACCCAGTAAACATATTAAGAAAGAAAATAAATTTCAATTTCACTCCAGCTTGTTGCAATTCAGGTGGAACATTTTTATTTTGCATAAAGATCCGCTGTCTACTTATTATCGATAATGCAAACAAATGTCGAAAGAAAATACAATTACGTTTAAAGAGGCAAACTTTGTAGTAAGCTATCACATTCTCTCAATTGCCAACACGCGATAGTCGAGCTAACAATAAGATTACGATATTACATTACCTTTTTTTCTCTTATCGGTAATAAGCAAGATGTTTGAGACAATCGAGTTCATCGAGGCACCCTGTGTAATTCTAGGACTATCCATACGGTTTTCTTAACAGGGTATTGGTTTCCAATTTCACGGAAGATCAACTGGATAGATACGAGATGTACAGAAGAGCCGCTTTTCCAAAAGCAGCCATAAAAAGAGTATGCAATTTATTTTAATATTGACTTTACATGTCGTTTAGCGTTCTGCCCGTTATTAAACAAGTTTTGCGATTACCATTTCTGTCGTAGATTATGCAAACAATTACGGGTTGTTCTGTATCGCAAAACGTAGTCATAGCGATGTCTGGCATTGCAAAAGTGTTTGTTGGAGAAATCGTGGAAGAAGGTAAATATTGGATCGTTTGCTAGAACTTCTAAATAGGTAAAAAAATGCTTCTATTCACCAATTATATTTCGAATCGTAGCTCTCGATGTCATGGAAGCGCATAGGGAAACGGGGCCATTACAACCAAAACATTTGAGAGAAGCTGTTAGGAGATTGAGACTTCAAGGACAGATCCCTAATGGTCGTGCTCATAAGTCATTTTTTAGGCTGTAAATAATTTAGAGTAATCTGTATAATTTTAAATCAAATTAATATTATTGCCCAAAGAAACATAACGTAGTGTTTTGGGAGGGTGTTCAGAAGATATTGTTTTATAGAATATACGATAAGTGTACATTGAATAGAAATTCTTAAACAAAATAGTTTTAATAAAAAATATTGAACGTTTTCTCGACAACTTTGCCAAATATTTTAACACGGACACTCACCGATAGGAACTCATGAATGCTATATGGTCTGTATAAAAAATGTTAAGCACAAAATTTAGAAACGTACACGGTACGCAATGAAATCGGTCCATTACTACAGCAAAGCTATATTCAGTTTGGCAATAATAAAAATTTAGTTATTGCATCTAACAAATTTTAACCGACAGGTCTTTCGTTCGCGCGTTACTGTTCTTAATTAATACGAATTTGATGGAACATGCTATGCGATTATTATTTGCATTCACGATGACCCAGAGCTTTGGATTCGTATTCCAAGAGAATTCGAATAGCGAGGTTGGATTAAAAGAATTCTACACCTTCGGATCGTCGGAAAATTTGTTAAGCCGCGCCAACGTTTGGTATATTGAAATACTGTTTATAAAGCACTTTCTTGCATTTGGAAATGATATTATATTCCTGTTTGTAAAAACTAATCGTTTCTTATTAATTCAGTTTATACGAGAATCGGGAAAGGAACCTCAGTTGTGCAATGTTAAATTTCGATCAACGGTATCGAATAAATCAGAGAAGAAAGATTCGGCACGATTATTACGATCATGGATCAATTAATATGTGTCCCAATGTCTTTCGAGTGAGTGTTAAAATACATAGATGTGTAAATACATGTTAGTTGTGTTTCCAGTTCAAGTTATGATTTACGATTATGCCAACTAAGCATTCTGTACACAGATTAGCAAATTAAATCTACCACAGTATGTAAGAGATGTGTCGATCTCGAGATCTCAACAGCATTTCTATTCCTTAAAAGAATCAACTATTTATGGTCGAAGGTTGCTCAATTATTTAGCAAAAACTACCAACAAAGGTCCCATTAACAACGGTTTATTCCGCGAAAAGAATGCTGAGTCTTTGGCAAAAACCAAAGACGAAACTACGAAAATATGTACGTGTGTGATATAATCGACATATGTATTTAGATATCTGTATGTATGTATGTGTAGAAACGTTTTCTTTCGCTTACTACGTATCGTAAGTGTAAATCGGTGTAAATATTGCTTGACATTTCTTGTTTAGTTCGCTAATGAGTCTATACGTAAATAAGTTTGTTTTGATACTATGCAGATCATGAACAGTGGGACGAATGGGGTAATTGGAGCATGTGTAGTGTAACTTGCGGAAACGGTCGGCAGGTCCGATGGCGTCATTGTTCGGTGAAAGACTGTACAAAAGGATTGAAAAAAGCACAATTAAAACCGTGTCGATTAAAAAAATGCGATAAAAATATTCTCAATTGGTTTGGAATAAAAACCTGATAATTAGGATAGTACATGTATTTCGTAATTGCGTATATGTACTATTTATCGTACATATATGTATTGTGCAATTATTATCAATATAATGTAAATTATTTACACCGTAACATAAATGTAAATTATTTACATACTGTATATATGCTGAAAGTTTTGTTTTCTTTTTTGAAAATGCTTTCATAATTATAGATTTCGAATAGATCAGCAGATAATTTCATTGGGCTGCATGTTCAACGCGAAATTATCACTAAACATAAACATAAACCGTGTATGTGCAATATCATGCTACATACGTTGAGGAAACGATTTACGAAATTAATAATAGTCTGTTACATTATTGCGGAATATACGGTACTTTTAGAAGGCACAAATGTTTTGACGACTGCCATGTCGTATTTGCCTTATAAAATGACACCGTCCACTTCGAAAGCGGGTGACGTTCAAAATGAAGTGTTGTTGCGTAAGAAGCAGTCGCTTGAAACTGCTAATGAACATGGTAACGACGAAAACGAACAAGATTACGTAGGTACGATACCGAATAAACTAAGAAAAAGAGAGTGTGTAATCTAATCGGTAACTAAATCGGCCTAGTCCTTTGACTGAAAATCCGCGCGTTTCAAGGCGTGTCATCAAAAGTCCTGAAAGTTCATTCATGAATGTACTTATGTATGGCTTAATGTTACAGCAGCGTGGAGAACAAAGAACTTCTAGGTAGGTGTAGAATAATTGGGTGTTTCGATAGGTGACTCAAGCAGATCCGGACCAAAAATATGGGACCAATGGGGAAACTGGTCCAGCTGTAGCGTTACTTGCGGTATAGGAAAGGTATCGAGATGGAGACATTGCATAGCTGGAGGCTGTTCCATAGGCGAGAAAAAAGCGCAATTAAAAACGTGTACTCTCGCAGCGTGTTAATATTTATCCATAAACGGAACCGTCGGCGTCGATATACCTATACGACGAAAACAATGAAAAATATGCACAGGTTGCGCAACATCTTTTTCGTTACACATCCTGCTTTGTGATTAATCGTAAAAGTCATTCCAAATCGAAGCGATAAGCAATTAATACAGTTTTATCTTACATTTAAAATCAAAATATACAACGTTCTCCCGATATTGCACATTTTTTAAAAGATTTTTTAGTATCTCTTTTCAACTCTTTTCATCTCTGTTCAACAATTATATTTTTACCTATCCGCCTAATTAATAAACGTATTGCACTTTTGTGACTCGATCGTGTCGTCTACTCGCTGTTGAAATAATCGTTTGTTCTATATATCGTCGGTTGTTCGTACACCGGTAATTTGTTCGGTAAAGAGGGTTCTTGACTTTTTTTCTGAAACATAATGCAACTTAAAAATATTTGCCACACCGAGATATGTGGTTTGCTACTTACAAAAAACGACAAAGGATTTAGCATTCCAAATAATCTATCTGAAATCCCTAATTCGGCTTCCGCGTTGTCAACCGCAGCCTCTAAAGTAGTTAGGTTCACGTTAGCCATTGCTATAACGTGCTCTAGAGCGTCTATACGTTTACATAGCGTCACAACTTCCGGTTGTATATCTTGTAATTTTGGAATGTGCTGATCGATGCATTGCGTTCTTTCATTCTGAACCTTTCAACAGAAGACATAACGCGTATACCACAAATTTAACCAAACATTTTTCCCTACTGCTATGGTCTAACCATTTCAATAATTGACTGAAATTCTTCTAAGCGCATCATTACATCCTCGATGGTATCGTGGAAGTTTCTCATCTGCAACATAAATGCTCTCTTTCAATTCCTGTAAAGACATTGCACGCTAACGTAACATACAATTCTTAATGCTTCTGTACAAAAAATTTCTCCTTTGAAAAGCAAATTTCATAGAGTGAGAAAGTATTTGCTCACTGTTGTTTGCATAGAACTGTACACTCAGGAGTGTCGTGTGATATAAGAAAACATTAGAATTGTTCTGGTCGAACTGAATATATAAATCTAATGTTACAGATCTCAATTGTTTCTCTTTATTATTATATTCTATTTATTGGTTCTCTTAAGACTGTTGTTTTTGTTTGTTACAAAGCATCGACAAGTGTCCATTATATTAATTGTAGCAAGTTATTTGAACAAAAGCTAAGTATGCAAATACATTTGAAAATACGAAAAATCCCTTTTCGACACATGAAACATAATAAAAATATCTATTGGGACGTTTCGACATCGTTTACAGGCTGTTCATAGAGGTTATGTAAGATATAATACTCGCTTGATTAGATAAATCCAATTTTGCATAATTCGCATAATCCTTTGCCAATTCTTCGACTATCGCAGTAGTATGTGATGACATTTTTCCCGATTTCTCACGAGAATTTATTGGACTGTCGGAAGGTTATATACATATATGGTTCATCTCCGATGAATAATGTTAAACGTACGTTGCGCCATTTTCTTTTGTTAACAATGCACTAGAGGACTAGAGTTTAAATAATGCGAAGTCTCGTTATTAGGCTGTGGATTTTTATGGGGACGTAAATTGTCATGGATTATTCTAATTAGAAATTCGAATCGGTAAAGACATTATTTCTTTTATTGAGGTGTCCATTATACATGTTCCAATGTAGCGTAATTTATATTTACAGGTATAGTTTACTTATTATAGCGTGAAATTTGACCGATTCATTTTCATTCCCTTTCATCGAGGAACCATTTATGTCCTCTAAGATTGATCATCATTTCTTAGGGATTTTCGATGATGTATCAATGAAGCTTTCGAACAAAAGCCTTTGGTCCGCTACACATTCGGATTTTGTTCTGTCAATAAAAAATTAAGATCTTTTTTTAGATGAGTTGTTTAAATGGCACCATATAATTTGAAATCCACTCGGTTATGGTTGATGTCAAACGAATTCATTGATCTGCAATAGTATAGGTATTTATAATAGGTATATATGTATACTTACGTATTGTATATCATGATCTTTCGATGAGAGAGTTTGAATTAAAATAATTGTCCACATGACTTTGTAAAAAGTCGTACACGTTATTGCTTCCATAAATTAAACGTGAATTATATTGTCGTAATTTCTGTGTACCGTATGTAAGGATTATTGTTTCTTTAATACCTATATGTATATCAGTGGTTCTTATTAACCTTTTTGAAGTCAGGGAACACTTTTGATTATATGAAAAATTTGCGGAACATCAAAATTAATGATCCAAAAAACAAACAAAAACATCTCGCGTGGAAATAAATATATTCTAGAAAATATATATTATTAAATATATTTCGCGGAACACTTGCAAAAAGCTCACGGAACACCGGTTAAGGGCCACTGATCTATACTGTCATTTACCTGTACTTACGCAATTAGTTAAACTGTTAGATTAGATGAAACAATGATAACGTTAAAATAAATTGAGCAATGTCATAATGTTAAAATAAATTGAATCGATGTCAAATACATATTTAACCCCTTGCCGTATTTTAACGACTCACAAAGTTCAACAAATACGAATGTTATATGCGACTTTGTTTTTAGATGAAATAAAATTTGATTCGTTCCTAATCAATATTTAAGCATTAAAAATAAATATAGCCATACAAAGAATATAAATTTGCTTTTCCCTTCTACGACATTTTTGGGGATAAAGACGTTTTAATCACTGTGACTGTAAAGAAAATATTATATTAATTGAATAATATTGATATTAATATTAATAATATTAATTGATTTTCTTCATTTTTTCGATCGACTTGCGTTTCGACGAAATTTTTCTATGCTTGTGCAAAGGTTGTGCAACGAACACCAATTGTTATCGAGAAGTTCGCGGAATTTTTTCGAAAACAACCGACGAGCACAATTATTTCGACACACCTCATGAAAGGATTAAAACTTCTTGAACATTGTATTGTATGTATATGTACGTGCAACTAGTGTTTCCAAAACGAAAGAAAAACACGCAATCAAACGGTAATACTCGAAGTAATGAACTATAGCGATCGATATGCTCTAATGAACGAGGAGTGAAAAACGCGCGAAAAAAGTTGAACAATTTATAATACGAAAGAGGTCAGCGAACTATATTGTGCATCAACTTTACGTAACGTTGTTTGCGCAACGAAAGTTTATGGGGTACCGCGGCACCGGTAAAAGCAACGTTAGAGACTCGGGCTAGGGTCAGCGCTAGGAATGAACGTAACTTATTTGTTCTTTAGGTCAGGTCTGTCGAACATTTCCGATGCGGTTTGCTTAATCGATTGCATTTTCAGATCTTTTGTGAAGTGTCATTTCTTTTATTCGTTTCCGTTTAATCGAAATCAAATTCTATTTCTCTGTCATCGCTATTCAACCGTTAATCAGAATACAGGAATCAGTCGATGTAAACTTTCATTTTGTCTTTCTTTTAGGAAATTATTGACACCAATCAGGTGAAAAGAAATTGTAAAAGGAGCGACGCATAGTAATCCGGATTGAGAAATTCAGTGACATTTTATTATAACTTTTGAACCATTCGACATATTGCAATGAAATTTTCACTAAAAATATTTAAAAATTGTCATATTTCACTGTACGAGTAATATAATACTGTACGAGTGTTACGGCTACTACGATTTCGGAGACAGAGCGAGAGAGAGAGAAATTTTTCCGAGCCGATCACACGGAATACCTACTTCACAGAGTAATGACATACCCCCATCTATCGGGTACTTGATATGGTATGTGTATGTAATTAAGTAATCAGGATTCCTGACTCAGCTTAAAATGGAAGCAGATTGAAAATACGTGCGCGATTTATTCCACAGTCACTTAAAAATTTTAGTAAGAAACGGCGAGGCATCGCATAATGATCAATCTTTTGGAATAGAACAAACTTCACAGGAGCATGACGATGCGTCAAAGTAGAGTCTGCCGCTGACAAGAACAGTCGTATCCATTAATTCTATCTACATTATTTAGAGCAAGGACTACTCGTCTTAATTGCTCGTGATAATTGTGGAAACGTTCGCGATGGATAAATTTCAAAAGGATCGAGAGTGGCCGATAAAGATGCCGCTGGCAAGGGCAACATTCGAAGACGAAGCAGATGAAGAAGATGAAGAAAAAGGAAGAGCAGGAAAGTCATCCAATTACGAACAGGTGGGGAGAGAGCGTTATTTCGCTGGGTAGAAGTGCTGCGCGAACTACGTTGGAGCTCAGTGGTTTCGAGCGCGCGGTTCGTGATTCTTCCTCTCATTCTGCAGATTTCACAGTCAGATTCTAAACCGTCTGCTCGTTCTACTAGTTCTATTCGCCCCGTTCGTTCTGCTTCTTCTTCTAATGCTACTGGATAACACCACCAGCTAATCTTCTCAATAATTACGAATCAGCTTCAAATATTTTTCTTTGGTAAACTATTAGCGACAGGTAAGTTCGTTAAAGAATCTTAACGCATACACCTATTCTCCATCAGTCGATTAATAATCACGATCAATGATACTCGTGTCAAATTAGACACCCAGAAACTAAAATTTCTTCTACGCATGTATCGTGGACAGCGAGCGCTGAATCTTTACTTTCGCTTTCCATCTCGTTTCCGCATTTCAATCACTGCAACATCATGGGAAAAGTATCTTGTGACATTTTTGTTTGTGTTTCACGTCGAACGAATCGTGCCCTTCGAATATTATTACGGATCGCGACAGTTTCGAAGAAAGTTTGGATAATTTTCCGTCGTACTAATTGTAATTACATAATATATTTTTGTAGATTTGCTCGCGCACACAGACGTACATGTAGCGTCCAAACTGTTTCAAGTATTTGTAATATTAGCCCGCATTTCCTTTCACTCGGTTCTCTCTTTCCCTAGGTTGTTACTAGTGCTGATAGAATGTGTCCATCTAGGCTAAAGTGCTGAATGTGCCACCGTAGAAGCGGTATAAACTGTAAAATAACATTATATTCATTAATATTAATATTCAAGTAGAATATACATAGTTTCATTTGATTTATTAACGTTGATTCTTACCGGAAGCGATGCGAGATCATAGAGGGTTACCACGATTTCAAGTGATTGTTCGTTTAAAGGTGCACAGGGCCGCGTAAATCGTTTTTGTTTACGCGAGACTAGCTACCGTTCCGAGTCGTTAACCGAGATATTATTATAATTGTTACTTTGATCGATCGAAGTGCATATCGTTTCGAACGCGGCGATCTATAATATGTATCTGGATCAAGCGTCTTTTCGCAAGAAATCGAGATGAATTCATAATCAGGGAAACGCAACAAGTTAATACTTTCGTTTGATACGCTTCCAGCTGAAGCGTACTTTCCACCTTGCTACATTTTACATTACCATTCTGACACAGAACCATGGATAATCAGGTTGTTGGAACTCGATCATAGGCAGCTTTACATGTAGCCGATCAGACGATTTAAGTGTACGAAGTGGAATCTATCGTCGCCGAATCATTAAAGGTGACGGAAACCAGTTTTGTGTTACAACACGTGAATTTTTATAAGGCGACGAGTCACCCGACTCCCTAGATTGAAATGCAACTGCATATATTCAAATTTCTATTCGGCTTATCTTCCCGACACGATCGCTTTCTAACAATCTGGAGAGTTTGGACCAACATGTTCAACTGTTCGCGCGTATCTCGCTTAGTCCATCAACGACAACGGCGAGACCGATCCTAGTTTAATTAGAGGGTCGTTCCCGGTCCCGAGAATTTGTCGAGTGACTGTTTAGAAAACCGCGAAGCGATTTCACTGGTCGTTGAACTGTTGGCCGACTCGCTGCAACGATCTTACCGTATCACGAAAACTAAAACAAAATGTGGATTCAAAGTCGGACGTGGTTCGCGAAATTTGGAAATCAACGCGGTCGACGTTTCGCAAATTTTACATTAATTTTATATACACGCTTTTTTGAAAGTTTTTGGAAGCCATACATGCATGAAGATCTGAAGGTTTTTCGGTTGTGTTCGGAAAAATAAGAATACCTAAGAATAACAGTGTAACTTATTTCGGGAAAATTGTGCCGAATTAAATACCGTATCAATTTTATAACGACTGTTCTAATGGTAATTCTATTCTAATTTACAAGGAAGCTAGGTAAAGGATAAGTAAAATACTTGGAACTACGTCAAACAATGTTGATATCTGTTGTCGCTAGAGAATTGCAAACTTTTTTACTCTCAACGTTGAATTCTCTTGTAGTAGACAGCGGATCTGAATGCAAAATAAAAATGATCCACCTGAATTTCAACAAACCGGAGTGAAATAGAAATTTATTTTCTCTCTTAATATGTTCAATAGATTGAATATAACAGTATTTTTAAATTCTTCTAATGTTGTTACTGTTCTAAATTACACCTACTCATTTTTGTCATGACTTAATTGGTCAACTATTGGTGTGTTATCCTTAACTGTCAGAACAGCAATGTTGCAATCAGAGCAATGTTGTAACGATTCGTCGAGTATCTTTGGTCAAACATATTTATTGTCGAACCATCGAGTTATCTGTCCTCCTTGAACTTTGCTACAGTGAAGTTTTGAGTCGGACGGAGCTGTACGATCTTATGTTAGTCAGTTCTCCTTATCGAAGATCTGCATCGAAGAAAATGCATGATCTACATTTACATCTAGAAAATGGATCGATGCGCGAGACTTTTGAACAGTCTACAACACTGGGTCTTAACCGGTGTTCTGCAAATTTTTCATATAATCAAAAGTGTTTCCCAACTTCAAAAAGGTTAAGAACGACTGGTCTACAGTTTTCTTGAGAACAAAATTGCAGTACAAAAGTTCGTATCAGGACCCAGAGAAATTCGTAAAGTTGTTGATCCGAGGCGCACGCGACTCACGAACGACGAACTCCTTCGATATGTGTGAAATGCAAATTGTGCCGGACAAAAGTGAACGTGTGCCGCGCCTCTCCATCGTTGAAAGATCGGTCTCTCGCGACGATCTCGGATTCCTTTCGATTTCGATCCTTCCGACCAGACTTCCGTTGAAACTTGTCTTTCGTTCGTTTTGATCTAGGCTGCCAAGAATGAGCGAGTTAACCGAGATACAGTCGTTTTACAAGGGGAAGACCATTTTTATAACCGGGGGAACCGGTTTCATGGGAAAGGTGCTCATCGAGAAGTTACTGTACTGTTGCAGCGAATTAAATAAGATTTATATATTGATAAGATCGAAGCGAGGTCGATCCCCCGAAATTCGGATCGACGAAATGTTCAAGTTACCGGCAAGTACTTTTTCCTTTCTGATTTTCTTCTTTCGTGTTTACAGTGGCCTGAATTAATATTCGGACGCTCTAAACAAGACGATAACTTTTTAAATATTGTACTATACGATTTGTACTATACGACTTTTGGGAAGCTAGAGCAATTAGTTTACTACAGGATGTGGAAAGAAATTTTTTCAAAAATTGCAATAGATCGTAATTGTAGAAAAAATACTAAAAGTTGCATGTAGTAAACTAATTGCTCTAGCTTCCCAAAAAAGTTCAAATCGTATAGTACAATATCAAAAGAGTTATCGTCTTTTTTAGAGGGTCCGAATATTAATTCCGGCCACTGTATATGCGCGTCGATGTTGATGGTACCCGTAAAATTGATGGTTCCCATATTAATGAATACGAATTTTCAACGATTTATTCAATTATGCTCGAATCAAATACAGATGTTCGAGAGAATAAGAAAACAGAAGTCACAACTGATGAAGAAAGTGGTGCCGATGATCGGAGATGTATCCCTCGATCAATTAGGATTGACCGATGCTCAATTAGAAACATTGGCCCAGGAAACCGATATAGTGTTCCATTGCGCGGCTACGCTCAGACTGGAAGCCAAGTTGAAGGATGCCATCGAGATGAACACGGTAAATCGGAGTAATCTTGAATCGAACTCTCGAGTATTTAAAATCTGAACCCATTAATCCGTTTCGCATCGTTGCGTTATGTATTGCAGACAGCAATTATGTATGTCACACAGCACTACGAGTTGGCGCGAGCAGTTATTTATGAAAACGACCTCGTTTACGTTGCAAAACTTAAGTAAAAAAAATATGTAGCTAGGAATTACCGAAACACAAAGTTGTCTCGTTCTTTAAAATTTTTGTATTTTAACGAGTCAGACTCGGGATGAAGATTTTAACAAATATGAATGTTATGCCTTTCTTTTTAGATGAAATAAAATTTCATACGTTTATGCAAAATAAAAATTGTCTGCGTCAATTGCAAGAAATAGAAACTAAATTCAATGTTATTTCTTCCTTTAATGATTTTAATAGAGGAGAAATCATATATTGACATCTCTTCTATTTCTAAAATGTTTCAACAATTTTGAGTTTCATCTACTCAATTTTGCTATTTGTACATAAAGATCCGCAGTGCAGTAATCGCTATTTAAGCATTAAAACATTTTATTTTCTCTTCTACAACATTTTTGGGAATAAAGAAGAAGAAAATGTTACGACGAAGGGTTAAATGTAAAATTATCTTTGATTCTCCCTTACACGAAGCGATGCAAACGGATTAATAGACGAGCACGGTACACCTATAACTGAAATCTGATTTCCAGATAGGAACGAAGAGAGTGTTGGACATCGCGAAGAACATGAAGCGTCTAAAGTCGTTCCTGCACTTGAGCACGGCATTTTGCCATCCTGATCAGGAAGAACTCGGCGAAAGAGTGTACGACGCACCGGACGATCCGCACAAGGTTATGGAGCTGATACAGTGGATGGACGAATCCGCCATTAATCTCATCACGCCAACGTAATGGAAAACACGCGAAAATCGATCTCCCTCGATTAATTGAAATTTACACGATTATTCGTTGTCGCAGGTTGTTGGATCAACATCCGAACACTTACACGTACTCGAAGCGGTTGGCCGAGAAATTGGTAGCCAACGAGTATCAGAACTTGCCTTGCTGCATCGCCAGACCATCGATAGGTAAGCGTGAAAAGGATCGCAAAAATTTTTTATCTGAATTGCAACCAACAGGAGCCATTCTTGATGGAATTCCTACTATCGCATTATCTATTAACCCCTTGCCGTACCATTTTCTTTACAGTTACAGTGATTAGTCTTTACGTCTTTATCCCCAAAAACGTCGTAGAAGAAAAAAGAAAATTTATATTTCTTGTATGGCTACATTTATTTTAACCCTTTATGCTCGGAGCTATTTTAACTCGAACATTAAACAATTCTTCCGACCTAGGATATTTCCATTCCCTACGATTTATAAAATTTTATGGATATTAAATGTCTAGTAATTGATTAGTAGACTGCGGATCTGTATGCAAAATAAAAATATTTTGCATTGATTGTGGGAAGCAGGGATAACATAAAAATTGATTTAATACCTTAACGACTTCGTTATATTAAAAGCAACAATACAATATTTTACTGTTTTATATTTCATCCAACCAATTTCTTCATAAATGCATAAAGATCCGCAATCTATTGATTACATACCGACATATTTAATAACGTAAACAATATTTTGAATAATGGTAGAGTAATTCTAAAGATCTCTTCCGACCTAGAATAATTCCATTCTACATGATTTTTGTAGATATGAAATTGATATAATACCTCATACAATACTTGAATGTTTAGTAATTGATTAGATACCGACGTATTTAATAATGTAAACAATATTTCGAATAATGGTACGGCAATTTTTAGTGGCGCCTCAGAGTCACCATTCGAGTGCTAAGGGTTAATGCTTAAATATTGATTAGAAACCAATCAAACTTTATTTCATCTAAAAAGGAAGGCAGGAATAACATTCATATTTGTTAGACTTTGTTAAAATCTTCATCACGAGTCTGACTCGTTAAAATGCGGCGAAGGAGTTAAAACGATTAGAAAGCTGAAATAATATTTCATACTAACTTGCCCCACTCCACCTTATTAATATTGCGTTATAACGAGGGTAATGATGAAAATAATAATAATAATACTATGATTGCGTATAGTAACTCCAGCTGGGAAAGAACCGTTGCCTGGATGGGTGGACAACTTGAACGGACCGGTCGGATTGTTGGTGGGTGCAGGGAAAGGAGTGATAAGGTCGATGCATTGTAACGCGGGATACCATGCCGAAGTGGTACCCGTCGATCTGGGCATCAACGCGTTGATCTCGATCGCCCACAAGACGGCTGTCACGGGGAAGTACGTCGAATCTCGATCATTTTTACCACGTTTTACTTAACTTGCTTTCTTGTCTGTCTGTCTGTTTATTTGTCTGTTCGGTAGAAATTTTCAGGCTCTCCGGGACCTGTCCTCTGATTGGTCCATGCTAACCGTCACACCTCGGCAGCGCTCCCTACTCCACTACGCGTTCCCACTCCGACCCATCCCCACTCCACTGACCCACTTCGCACCGAAAGAGCTCAGTGTGGTTTGTTTACCATAATCTAATAAGTTCTTCCCATTCAATCTTCAGACATACAGACGAACAGACCCCCAAAAAAATTTAAATAATAAAAAATGTTCAATATACCAAGTTTTTAAGACTGATTAAGATTTAAAACGAGAAACGTGGGGCGCATGCAAGAGATAATTGATTCGTTTTAAATCTTAGTCCGTCTTAAAAACGTGGTATATTAAAAATTTTTTATTATTTAAATCTTTGCCGTAAACTTGTTCCTTTTTTCACGCACGACACCGCTCGTTTCAGGCCAAAGACCATGCCGGTCTACAATATCACGCAAAGCGGCGTGTTGCCGATCACGTGGGGAGAAATAGTCGAGAGGGGCAGAAAGGTCGGTTACAAGTATCCCTTCGAGGGGCAGATTTGGTATCCGGACGGCGACATACGCAGCAACAAGTTCGTGCACGACATCTTCGTCTTCTTCTTTCACATCATCCCGGCGTACTTCATCGACTTTCTTATGTTGATATTCCGACAAAAACGATTGTGAGTTTCCGAACTTTCCTCCGTTTCTTTTTCTTCATTTTGTCGTTCTTATTATCCGTATCGTTAGCATGGTTCGCATTCAGAAACGAATCTCGGATGGACTCGAAGTGCTGCAGTATTTCACGACCAGGGAGTGGGTCTTCCACAACACCAACTTGTTGATCATGTGGGGCGAGATGAGTCCGCAGGACAAGGAAATATTTCCGATAGACTTTCTGCAGATCGACGTGGAGGAGTACATGAAAGATTGTATTCTAGGCGCCCGACAGTACTGTATGAAAGAAAATTTGTCTTCCATACCGAAAGCTCGTAGACATCAAGCGATGTACGTGCCCGTACGCGTACGGCTTTGTATTTTGTACTTTGCACGGGCAGAAACATTTCTTTGTTGTAACTCGGCTCGTTGTTTCCGCAGGATGTACGTTATACACTTGATCGCCGTGTATTCGTTCTACTTCGGGCTGCTCTACTCGGTCTACAGGAACAGCGAGATCGTCAGACTCTGGGTGGACTCTGCTGCAAAATACACCGCGTCGCTGCCCGTTGTGGGCGGGACTATTTGGAAGCTGCAACAGTGAAGACGCGTCGGTGGGTGGCGAGGATATTTTCGGGTTGATCCCTTTGCTGCTTCGGCGGGTTCTCGCGAAGAAGGTAGCCGTTTTGGGATATACATAGAACGTGCGTAGAACAGCCGCGTCGCGAGCAAGTAGGCCAAGGCGATTGGATCAACTTCGAAACAATTTCTTTTTATCCTTCAAGGACAATTCTCGCGCGCCGATACTTTTACCATCGAAGCATCGATCGATTTTTACGTCGCGTACCTTTTCATTCTGATCGACGCGATGGTGCACGCGCCCAGTGTAAATTGTAAATTGTAAATTGTAAACTGTGTATCGTAAAACTGTAAGTTGTAATGGGAACGGTTCAATTTCCATACGTGATCCGTAGATGGACATGTCGTGAATTTCTGGTGAAAATTTCTCGGTCCACGTACATCGTGGTTATATGTATATGCGCGTTCTTTCAGTAACAATACTAGTCTAAACAACGATTTGTACGTTTATTCGACGCGTGTAAGAATTCATTTATGGAAATAAAGACATTTATTTTTGCAAGTTTCTCGTCAACATTTCCGACGGCCCACATTTGCTGTACCGTAGGAAAATCGTCGCGGAGGTCACCAGGGATGCATTTTCTTGAAACATCGCATCGGACGCAGCACCGGAACGTAGCGGTAGTTAACGTACTCTGTAACGTGTAACTCGTAACCTGTAGCCCGTAAGTCGTAAACCGTAAGCACAGCCGTAACCGTAACCATAACCGTAAAGCAAACGATATTGCATCGTCGCAACGCGTTTTCGTCGATATCTCGAGCTTTCCGCGATGAATAGAAAGAGGTGTTCGTTTTCGCGCTTTCGTAAAAAGAATAGTTCAAATAGATATAGCCGAATCCAAGCTCGATCTTGCGCAAACAAGAGGTGGCAAATACAGATATCCCTTACTCCGTTTGTTGAACATTTCCATGAACTTTCCGGCGACTCGATACTCCCGAGGCGACCCGCGATGCTTCGCTATCCTTCTCCGTGTTACGTAAGCATCTCGCGTCTCTCGAGTTCTGCTTCCAATTAAATGGGATCAATCAAATGGAAATAGGTACATACACTATTGCGCAAAAGAAAGAAGCACCCAGTATAATTATAAAATATAATGACAAACATTTCTTTATGTAGAAATTGTATTTAAAGTATTAGATAATCCGCAATAACACTTATTCTCAGAACTATTCAATTAAACAGCGGAATACTTTTTTAAAACTTACTGTGTTCTTATTTGATTTTTTACGCTTTTCTATTAAATATGGCCGGATGCTTCTTTCTTTTGCACAGCAGTGTACAGTAGGGCCTAGATTAACCGGATCCTGACAAATATATATCCTGATTAAATATTTTATGATTATATTATATATACAGTGACTCCCACTAATATTTGGACATTCTTAAAAATATGATAACTTTTTTAATATTGTACTATACGATTTGAACAATTTCGTTCAAAATTCCTTCGTTCGAGAAATTTCGAAGAAGTAGAAGCGTAATTGTTTACATGTTGATGCTCGTGTACGGCATCACGTGCGAGGATGTTGTTGTAAGTAACGGGTTTTTCTGTAGTTCTGCTGACGCGAATGTTTCTTCGACCACGATCTTTAATTATTTATAATTATCGTAGAATACCGAGATCGTCCAAGACGATCAAAGTAAAAAGTTCGAGTCGTTTGTTTAACAAAGTTATTCCGTCTTAAAGGGTAATTGATCGCTTGGGCGGGTCACCTCATACGACCGGCGCGGCGCGACGCAGCAGTCCACGAGCTAATATAAGAGTTTAGGGGGTAGCGAGCGTAGTTGATACCCACATATGCGCGTATACTAGCACACGTACATATTTAACGTAGAATACAAGTGTTTACGTGGGATGCGTGTTGGAGCGATGCAATGGAGCAAGATCGAGATCCCTGTTAAAAAAGAGCAACAGTTGTTAGTTCCAAATTGTGTATTAGGGTGGCGCTGAGAAATTTCAGACCCAACTTCTATCACATTATTGATCTACCCGGAAGCTCGGACCACCTTCAAAGAACCTCCTCCCGAGGAACTTCCCGAAGAAGCAGACCAAACTCGTTGTCTCTCCTGTAATTTCACCCCATTTTACTTTTCTCTTACAATTTTCTCGATAATTTTCCCTCATTGTCCTGCCAGAATACCCTATATTCTGTATTCAGTGTCACTCCTTCGCAATTTATTTTTTTTAACACTAAACCTACCGACCATCAAAAGTGACTGATGTGCATAGTACTATGAAAACGACAAGATTAAATTTATTTATATTTCGTGCGATTTTTACTACGGTAGGACCTCGATTAACCGGTTTGATCGGGAGTCAAACAGCCCGGATAAATTAAGGCCCGATGGATAATCGAGACCCTAGGGATTTAGGAAATTTACATTATATTCGAAAATAAATTTTTTATTTTTGAAAATTTATTTCCCTTCATAATGTAATCATATTTAAACGCATATTTGTTTATAATCGGGATCCGGTTAATCGTGGTCCTACTGTATAATTGTACATATACATATACTGGAGTCAAAAAATATATTCAATAAATTCCCATGAGAACACCTTTACAATTTCAATAATTGTGAAATGAATAATCTAAAATGGGCCATTTGATCCCTCGTGGTAAGTTTAGTGTTACAGCTTAGCCAGACCTCTAAATGGGGTCTATACAGCTGGATGTACAGCGACTCCCACTAATATTCGAACACTTTTAAAAACACGACAACATTCTTACGATTTGAAATTTTTTGGGAAGTTAGAACAATTGGTTTGCTGCACAACGTGACTAAAATTTTTGAAAAAAATTGCAAGTTGTCGGAATTGAAGAGAAAATACTAAAAGTTGCATTTTACAACTTTTTTATGTGGGCCTATATTGAAAATTTTAAAAATACGTTTTGTAGACCCGTGTCAATTATATGCACCGTGAAAGTTTCATCGGAATCGGTTAATGTAGAAAAAAATGACACGCATCGAAAGATGTAAGAATCTGTGGATTTTAAGCAGAAACTGACCAAAAATCGCTAAAAACTATGACTTTCGCCACATTTAACCACTTGTAGCTCTTGGGTATGTTAATCGATTTTAATGAAATTTTCAGTATGTGTATAACTAACACACAGATCTACAAAACATATATTTTAAATTTTCATTAAGGGCCCAAATAAAAAAGTTTCAAAAAATGCTTTTTTTATTTTGGCATGCAATCTTGTAAATTGTAATTTTTGGAAAATCTTTTTTGCAGATCATTTAGTAAACCAATGCTTCTAATTGCTTACAAAACATCAGGTCGTTTGATACAATTATAAAAAAGTTATTCTGTTTTAAAGGGCGTACGAATACTCATGGGAGTCACTGTATATTGTATATGAACAAAACCTGAGAAATTTATGCTGCACTCTCTCGAGCATGATCTCGTAATTAAAGCTTTTCGGAGACCGTATACAATCGAAGCATATTCCAACAGGGGACGGACAAGGGTAATATATGTATAACAGTTATAATTAGTTCTTCTTCCTTCGTTCCTTCGAATCCTTCGAAGCTTCGAATTTAGTAGTATTGTAAATTATTAGAAGATTGAAAAAAACGGAGTTTCTTTTTCTTTAATCTAATTTTCGTGTTAATATTTTTGTCTATCAAAAATCGTGACATTGAAATTTCGGGCTCTTCGAAGTACCCTTCGTTCCTTCAAATAGTTCAAATTCTTCGAAGCTTCGAAGGGTCGAAGGAAAAGTAACAGCCCTGGTACGACACCGATTAGGCCAGGGTGAAGGTGAGGATGAGAGCGGGGACGAGGGTCATGGCGAAATGGTTCGTCGCTGCGTTGCGTACGGTTCCTGTACAGCTGTACGGTGTACATTGAAAGCGGAAAAGCGAGTAGCGCGTGCGCCGGATCTCCAGGATGCTGAGGCATGGAGAGTACGGGTAGGTCGGTTAGGACGGGTGTGTAGGACAGTAAGGACTCGAGGGTTGTTCGAGATGCGAACGAGGGTCAGTGCGGAGCTGACTATCGTTCGGCTCGCGTACATGCTCTTTCCGCGGTTCGTGAATCGCGACAGCAATTTCTGAGTATTCTTCTGTTGCCACTGCTGCGCGGTCGAACGCACCCGTCTCGTCCACCGCGTTATTTCAACGGATTAAACAGTCGATAAACTCACCGAGAGGAATGAACTTGCTCTCGTCATCGTCGTTGACGTCGTCGTTGACGTCGTCGTTGACGTTTTCATTGACGTTGACATTGATTCATTTTTCCGAACGATAGACGATAGACGATCGACGGGACGCGAAGGATCGACAGCGTTTCGATTTCCGGGATCGACGATGACCGAAAGGCGGTTAGCGGTGAGACGTGTTCGTTGGGGCATCCTAAATCGTTCTGAATCTCTCTGAAAAATCCTGAACCCGAAAGTTTGCGGGATCGCGGATCACGGAGCATGGCGCTCGTCGTTCTGGTGAAGAACTTTCAAGGACTAAAATGTAAAGGGGAGAAGGTGGTCAAAGTTGATTTCCGGGGTAAGTGTTCCATCGAATTGTTGCTCGATGTGTTACGTGGAAACGTCGGGAGGCGCGTTGAGCTCGATCCACGGTGTACCGACCTTTGTGCATCAACCAGTCCGCACGGGACTTTGTCGGAAGCGGTATTCAGCTATTCATCGACGTTGACGTTGATCGGAGTGCGAGTTGATACGAGTTTGTGGTATTACGGGGCTCTGCGAGCGGTGTTACTCTATCGGGAAGAGAGCGTTTAGAACGGCATATACGATCAGCCGTGAAACCGATTGTAAACGAGTTTGTCGATTAACTTGTTGGTTTCGAAGCTGACCGAATCCGAGAAATGCGAATGTTCTCTTTGATTTATTTACCAGTAGATGAATAGCCGAAAATAAAAAGTTGATTTAGCCGAACGTATCTGTGGTAACTTATCACAGATTTTCTATGATGATGGTGTACGATAATTTACTCGATGGCCACAAAATGTTAGAAGTCTTTGCTGCGATATGTATTTCTATTGCAGATTGTACTTATTCGTACGAGATCGTTGAATCTCCTTCCAGCTTCCTTGACGCGAGCCATTTTCTAGACAAGCTTCTTACGGCTCGGGTTATTCCCTCTAACGTTAAACATCCGCAACGCGATCGAGCGCATAAAAAAAATCAAATGTCACGTCCAGAGCGACGGAAACCCGCGTTTATTATCAACTCACGTAGTAAATTCTAGTTATCACTTGCATTTCAACATTGTGTAAGGAATAATTAAACTATTTAATTGTAACTCCAATTTCATAGTTTCTGTCCTGAAAGTTATCTGAAACATCTATTAGGTTGAAGTTCTGCAGTATTTTGAATATCAGGTAATTTTGCTTGTAAATCAAAGTCATTGGATTATATGAAAGATGGCAACAAGTTGTTACAAATATAATGGAAATGATTAAATTAAGTCAAATGTTTTCTTTAAAATACGACAGAACTTACACCTTCCAGACCTTCCAACCCAATAATATTTTGAATTTCGAGGTTTCAAAGGGTTCTTATTTCACAAAAATAATTTTGTTGAAATTAGACAGTCGAAAACTTGAATTTTGACCTCAAAAAGCGAGCTCCTTGACTACCGTGCGTCGCGCGTCGGGTCGGATTGGGTCGAGACGAGTCGGCGAACTAAGTGTGCGTCATTGTAATTAAAACAATTTGATTCGGCCGCAGACTAGGCCAGTTTATCTGTAGCGGCAACTGTAGGCAATATCGTAGCGTCGTAGCGACGCGACCTAGATTGAATTAATTACAAAACCTAACTATTTTATATTCGCTCGCGTCCAGATACCATCTGTATTCTCGTTTGGAACGACTTCGACCCCGAGGGAGGCGGCGATCGTGTAAACGCGATCTCGTAATTAGTAACTTATCGTCGTGGCACTGGAAACAACACTCAAAAAGTTCGAAAGAGAACGAAGAATTGTAACATTAATCGTAACAAATTCCATTTCCATATCCGATCAGGAGGATCGATCGTCGGGTTCTCGCTGGATAGCAATATTTTCTTATTTTCATGAAAACAGAGTTCAACAATTTCTTGGAACATAAAAGATTAATGAATCAAATTTAGAAAACGACCACTCATGTATGAACTTGTAATCGCTAATAACTAGACAGCGGATCTTTATGCAAAATAAAAATTGTCCACCTGAATTGCAACAAATTAGTGTGACGTAGTAATTTATTTTCTCTGTTAATATGTTTAATACTAAACTAACTGATGATTTGCGATATGTTTTTTGCCAGAATGATTTGAAAGAATTTTGAAGAAACTGATATTTTGATTTGAAGAAATTTAAAAGAATGCAACCTGCGTATATATGTATAACTGGACATGTTAAACAATAATTTCATTCAAACTATGTATTCTGTAACACAATGTAAATTATGCCCAGCTGTATAGATCCCACTTAGAGTTCTGGGTAAGCTTCACACTAAACTTACAGAGCCTTAAAAGTAACTGGTACGTGTTCGCTTATAAAAATGACAAGATTAATTTTATTTCGACTTTGTGCGGCCCCTATTGTAATACGGGCTCTACTAAAGATATCTATACAACTATTCCTTATGAAATCATTTTTATTATTTCAATAATTGTAAAATGAAAATTGTGGAACCGGTCATTTTGACTGGTGGTGGTAGGTTTAGTGTCGACAGGGATCAAATGACCCATTTTAGATTTTTTATTTGACGATTATTGAAATTGTAAAGGTATTTTCATGGGAATTTATTGAACATATTTTATGACTCCAGTATATATTATAGTAAAAATCGCACGAAATATAAATTTTGATCCTGTTATTTTTATAATACTATACACGCCGGTCACTTTTAATGGTCGGTAGGTTTAGTGTTAAATAAAAAAAAAATGTTGAATGGGGATTAAAAATAATATAAAAGTATTTTTAAATTCGTCTAATGTCTTTAACGTTTTAATTTTTGTCATAAATGCATAAAATCCGCTGTCTACTAACGACCCTTGTGAGGTTGAAGAAACTTGGAAAATAAATTAGAAAAGAGTTCAACACCTGACTCGATAGAACGCTCAAGTATATGTACACTTCCGTATGTTGTACTTCCGAAAGATCAACGTTAATTGTGCGGTCAGGGAAACGCTACACAGTCGGTAGATGGTTCATCGTTTAACCTTTAGTTCCAGAAGAAACTGAAACCTAATCTGTTCACTTCCGCTATTGGTGGAAACGTGAACTTTTACGAGCGAAAGAAGCGTTCGTTGACAGCCACGAGCGACGGAATGGTGGAAACGTGACGTTGTCGCGTCGACCAGTTAAATAGTCTCCGGTGTCGTTACCGCTGCCACCACCGAAGCCACCGCCATCGTCGTCATTCGGTCAACGCTAATTAACGCGATCGATCGCGGATGCGCAACATGAAATATTTAACAAAGCGTGAATACCGTTGCAGTAATGCCTAAACGGACACAGGCAAACGTTACCGATGGCGATTAAACGATCCAAGAGATTAGTAGTTTTTCCGCAGAATCCTGCATATATTGCCATTCGGCACGGAGGAAATTTACCGGGATAACATAAACAACAACAACAAATTACTCTTGTCGCTTACTTGTTTTCACGAATAGCGAGGCAATCGGAAGAAGTAGAATAGCAAAGGCGATAGTCTCGAGTTAGATACAGTGGCCGGAATTGATATTCGGACGCTCTAAAAAGACGATACCTTTTTTAATATTGTACTATACGATCTGAACTTTTTTGGGAAGTTAGAGCAATTAGTTTACTACAGGATGCGAAAAGAAATTTTTTCAGAAATTGCAATAGATCGGAATTGCAGAAAAAATACTAAAAGTTGTTGTTTACAACTTTTTTATATGAGCCTACATTGAAAATTTAAAAAATATATTTTGCAAATCTGTATCAATTATACGTATTCTGAAAGTTTCATCAAAATCGGTTGATGTGGAAAAAAACGACCGATGAAAGATGTAAAAATTCTTAGATTTATTAAAGTTAATAATGGTTTGTTTGCAGAAGTTCCTCACTACTCGAAATGCCTCGAAGAGAACGGAGACCACATTCCGGTGGACGAGGTAAATTCTGATACTATATAGTAGTTACAAGGATCGAAATTAGAAACGCTACCCCGAAGTCCTCAAAATTCTAGTTGTATGTTGTCCGTAGATTTTTTTCCCGTGCGCACCGTGATTCAAACAAACCAATTGTAAATAGACTGCGAGTACTGCGTCATAGCTCTCATTGATCGCACAAGAAATACAGATTTGCCATAAAATACAGTACAAATTTTCCGAATGACTGGAAAACAGATTTAAGACGGACTAAAAAGTATAAAATAATTTTTCCTAGCCCCATACAGATAGTCCTGAAAATTTGTGATTGTGAATTTTGAATAGCTATGAAAATACTTGTGAGATTTAAAACGAAAAACGAGGGGCGCATACAATAGATAATTGATGCATATAGTCCACTTAAGCCTTTAAATCTTACAAGTATTTTCATAGCTATTAAAAATTTGCAATCACAAATTTTCAGGACTATCTGTATGGGGCCAGGAAAAATTATTTTATACTTTTTGGTCCGTCTTAATCTATTTACAAATAATTAGACAGCGTACTACTAATTTAAAAAAGGAAAAAGATTTGGAATCGTACATCAAAGATTGTCCAAACGAAAATAAATTCTTTTGGAAAAATTAGATGGGCAGAGTGTGAAATGGTTTCTGTTTCTCCTGTAAAATTTATAAAAATGGACTGGGCTGGTTTTGATACTAAACGCCTCAATCCTTCGTCAAGTAAAGACGTGCCTTCCTCTTGAGCTAATAATATATTAAAGTGAAATATTATATTTGTGTGTTTATTTCAAATGCCTTAACCTAATATCTATCGCCTTAATCTGGCGACTCTGATTACGATGAAATCTACTACGTTTATAGCGTTTACGTATTCGATATACATAGTATGCACGTACACGTGTACACAATTTCGTGCAACAAGCTTTCGCCGTGACCCAGTTCTTTCTTCGATTCGGTCGAATTAAACGAAAATATTTTCACGATTTAATGAGCATAATCATGAGCATTGTACCTATCAGGGATGTGCGGTAGATTTTAAATGTTCTTTCTTCCAAATAACCTTCGGTTGTGATTTAAAAAAAAGGCTGCACAAAATGTACGAATTCTATTTTTATTTTTAGAATATAAACTACTTTAAAATAATGATATCAACTATCAACCACAACAATCTACTACAGTTTTACCCTTCTAACTTTAACTTTAGCAAATTCGTTAATTAGAGATGCGTAGTCTAGAGTGGCAGCCACAATGTAGATTCATAGTAGAAATTAATGATAGATTTCTAAGTTTTGTTTGGCTTACTGAACTTTTTAGTGGGGTAGACTCGTTTTTTAGTAGTCAAAAGCGCTAGGTAAAAGATCAATATATCCCGCAATCGCCCTCAAAAGTATTTTTACGTTTACGAAGCGTAATTTGGATTATTCGGAAGTATAAAGCTGCGCATGTAGCTGTTTTGATGAAGTTGCGACAACTACATGCTGAGGAATAATGCAAATTACGCCTCGTAAACGTAAAAATAGAACTTTTGAGGGCGATTGCGGCCTAGATTTATCTAGTGCTTTTGCATTATCGAGAAATGAGAAGGCGAATCGCGCACCCTTGCAATCCCGGAGACGAGTCTACCAGAGACAGGGAGTGTTAATAAAATTTTCAGAAGTTATCATCTTCTTTAGATCGTCCGAATATTGGTAACTCTTCTTGAAGATCATTTGCATTTAGATCTGATTTATTTCCGACCGACAGTATCGACTGGAGATTGGCTCAATAACTTTCAAGCATTTGGTTATCTAATATAATATATCCTTGAGTTTTAAAATGTCATATAAAAACTGAAAATGTTTGCTGTGGGTTTCCAGAAGCGTGAATCGTTCATTCATAAAATTAAGGTGCAGATTATAATTAATATAATGTGCAGAATATAATTGGAAAAATTTATTTTAAATTAATTCTTCTCTTGCGTCATCTTGCGTAAAGATTTTTAATTATTGGATGTGTGCCTCTCTGTATCATAGCACGGTTTACATATAATATACCTGTTCATGTATGTGTAGGTACAAAGCGATTATGCAGCTTTTCTCGTGAACCTATTTTGTTTGAAAAAAAGCAAGCTACCTACAAAGTTTTTCTTGTTTTATATCTTTGTCGGCTATTAACTGCTCGAACATCCTGTATGTAGCCCGTACGCTATGTGCGCGATAGATAGAGCGTAAAACCGTTGCGCGCGTTTGCGCTCGTTGGTATGAAAAGAACTCGAATTCCTGGTTATTAAATGTCGTTTAAAAGCTCGGTGTTCGTCGAGTTGCATTTTTCCAGATTTCATGCCACGGCCAACGAAAGAGTGCGTGACGACGGGATCGATCGGCGAACGACGAACGAACGGGTCGTATTATTGTACAACAACGTTATGTATTGTACAGAGTGTTTCAAAATTATACAGTTACGCGAATTAATATTCGGACGCTCTAAAAAGGACGATAACTTTTTTAATATTTACTACAGCATGTGAAAAAATTTTTTTTCAAAAATTGCAATTGATCGGAATTGTAGAAAAAATACTAAAAGTTTTTAGCATTTTACAACTTTTTTATGTGGGTCTATATTGAAAATTTAAAAAATACGTTTTGTAGATCTAGTTGTACGGATTTTAGATTTTAGAACGAGTCTAATTTTTCTTCGGTCGACCGTTTGCGACTGGCAATCCAATTTCAGGCGTTCACATGGAATTTGGGCAGACCGGTCGACGAGGCGGAGATTCTGCAGTTGGCGGTGATATCGCGCGGAGTTCTCAGGAACGAGAGGGTGGTCGCAAAGTATGGCTTGGTTCTACAAACGGTGGTGCGGGAAGGCAGAATCGCGGTCACCGATTCCTTGGTCGATCTGAACAACAAACCGCTCGCGGTACGTTCAAAGATATCGCTCCGCCGCTTTTCTCATCGGAAGCCTATTAATAGGCTTTTGAATGTCATCGATACGTCCAAGGGAAGCTTAAGATTTTTTCTCGTAAACAACAAGCTCGAAAAGATGCCGCTGGACCATGTTGGCGAGATAACTTCTGTAGGGCTGTAACTTTCCTTCGAATTTCGAAGCTTCGGAAAAGTTACAGCCCTAAACTTCTGTGCTTGTCAGGAAAAACGCCGCGTGCCACAATTTCAAACAATTTCAGTTTATGCAATCATTGAACTTTATAGTATAGGATTCAAGTATTTACCAGAAAAACGTCATGAAAATAAATTCGAAAGGCTCCTAAAAATAATGCAATTTAACCGATGTTCTATGTCAAAGCATTAGTGATCAAAACTTTGAACGGCAATATCACGAAAGTGAAAGTATGTGACATGCCGGCGTTCTTCCTGACAACCACAGACCTGTCGGTCTAAAATACTCTCGATCGTTGAGAAAATAAATTCAAGAGGCTCAAAAAAATATCTCGAAAGTGAAAGTCTAAAATACCCTCGATCGTTGAACCGTTGCATTCGAAATCGTCCGATTTATTGTAATGGGAGCTTTCCTTGGCGTGTACACGAGCATTGTGGTACTCGCGTAGCTGTAACAATTCCATGGAACTGCAGAGGATTCCATAGAATTCATTCTAGGCCGTAGTTTGCTTCGAAATTCGATACAACCCTCCCGACGGAAGTTGCAGCTCGTACGCGGTGTCGGAAGTAATGGAGGACGAGCAACAGATGCTGATCGACATCGAGCAGAATATCGCGAATCTCGAGAGGAGCTTCGAACAAGCGAATACCAGCTCTGCCAGGAGAAGCTCCTGGCAAAGTCCCGAGAAAATCTTCAAGAAGGGTTTCCTACAGAAAGGCCACTCTAACTCGACGGCCGAAAAGTCATCCGACCGTAAAAGGTGCGTCTTATCGCTGACGTTGACGCGCAGCCAGTCGATTCATTCCTCTTTCTCGATTACGTTTCTTTCCCGTCTGCTCGTTCTATTCGCGTTCTTCCCTTCTCAGGAAGCACAACGACAATACGCGAACAGCATCGAAGACCCGGCCTAACCCACGTTTTACTGAAAATGCTAGAAATAGGACGAAAATCAAGAATAACGAAATTGCGTGAGAGGCTTCGTTTTTAAGAATATTAGATTTAAATATCAGTCGAGTACACACGCGTCCTTAAGGCAGTAGACTCGTTTCTAGGATTGCAAGGATGCGGGATTCGCGTTCTCATTTCTCAATAATACAAAAATGGGGTTTTCAGTAATCGAAAACTACTAGCTAGATAAAATATCGCCCTCAAAAGTCCTATTTTTTCGTTTACGAGCCGTAATTTGCATTATTTGGCAGCATGTACAGTGAACCGGATTAATATTCGGACGCTCTAAAAAAGACGATATAACTTCTCGTCCCGTGTGCAGCAGGTATTCGACGCTGAGGAGCGTGAGATCGTTTATGAAACTGGGCAAACAGAGGCCGGCGGCGGCGGGATCGCAGTCTTGCGACAGCGGATCCGACACCCGCGAATTGATCGATAAAGGGAATTCGAGTTGCGCAACTTCGAACGAACCTTCGAGGGCCAACTCTTTGACGTCGCTCGAATCGAACACCTCCGACTACGAGAGCCGGGTCAATGAAAACGGAGACTCGGGCCCGGCGACGATCGCGAGCGCGAGCACGCCCGTCGCTGCTCAGACGGAGTCGCAGGACGCGGTCGTCAAAACGACCAAGAGATCGAAACCGAAGGTGCGTTCGATCTTTCACGCGTTTCACTTAACCGTAAATTCAATTACAGTGGGTAGTACAAAGTATTCGTACACCTTTTAACCGTTTGCACTCGGTGCTATTTTAACTTGAACATTAACAACACCTCTTTCGACCTAGAATAATTCCATTCTACAATATTGACATCTTCAATTTTGAAAATTTTCTAACAATTTTGAATTTCATCTACTCAATTTTGCTATAAATGCATAAAGATCCGCAGTCTAGTTATAGAAGATCGAGGATGTCGAAGAGCAAGTGTCTAATTTTTATTAGGGGCGCAGATAAAAAATTTAAAAATTTAAAAATCGCGACCTTTACTTTCTCCTTCGCAATTGCGACCAATAACAATTTCTGAAAAAAAGTCAAGCTGTTGGGTCCCATTTTGGACAAGTTATTCTTGTTTTAAAAAGTATACAAATACTTTGCACACCCACTGGATTTGATTCGAACGAATCGGTCTGGTCTATGATTGACATTTTGCAGACTGCCGACACGGGACATTCCGCGCTGAAGGCCCAAGACTACCAAGTTTGCGTCACCATCATAGAAGCGAGACAACTCGCCGGCTTGAACATGGACCCCGTCGTTTGCGTGCAGATCGGCGATCAACGAAAGTACACGAGCGTCAAGGAGTCCACAAACTGTCCGTATTACAACGAAGTAAGCGTGATTCAGTTTCTCGTGTCAAAGGTAAACAAAGAAAAAACGTTTACAATTCCTTATTTGATTTCCAGTACTTCGTCTTCGACTTTCATATGCCGCCGGTGATGCTTTTCGACAAGATCATCACGCTTTCGGTATGTTCCGAACATTTTCTTATTAACTAAGAAGAAGCGCATCGGCTTCCGTTTAAATGGCGACAGTTGGTAAATCAACCGCTTTGTTACGGCGTTGGATACTTAGGGCAAGGGATCTTATCGTTGGTCGGAATCTCAGAAAAACCGCGACGATAATAATATCACGCCAGCTAATCGCTAATCGCAGTAATCGCAGTAATCGCGCTTTGCTTTTACGAGTACGACGTTCGCGGTAGTGTAAGAAGTCGTCCAGGAGCCCGCTTTTTGTGAACAAAACTCAATTTTTCAATTTTCAAATTACAACAAAGGGTCTAGCAGACTCAGAATGGCCCAGCGGCCCCAATTTTTATTGATATTGTGTGGAAACAATGGTTTTAGGTTGAAAGATCTTGAAACTTTTGTATATATTAGATAAATAACAGAACATTGTTCTTGAATTTTTTGGAGATAGTCACTCGAAGGGTTGCTTGCAATTCCAACCCCTAAAAAATTTAATGATCTTTTTCTACCCTTAATAATTTGATCGCAATTGCGAAAAAAATATATGATATGAAGGAGGTAAGTTCGAGTATTTTCGTTTTTCTTTATCTGAATATCTTAATTAACAACCGAGAAAAAATGATACAGTTAAGGGTATCTACTCTCATACCATCCTTATATGAAGAGTTAGCGACTTAAAATTTTAGGGGGTTATCTTTTAATCTAAAACCATTGTTTTCCACACAATATCGCACGACAGGATCGGAACGCTATCATAATATCGACCCAAAATTCTGGACGAGGAGACGGTGACCGGTATCGCGTGTAACGCTGGAAAAAGCGAATGCCTTCATGAGAAAATAACAAACTGCGTACGGCACATCCCGGCGCGGCGGGTAAAAATTCTCCGAGACAATAATTATTGTAGAGTGTAGCTCGCAAAAAAAAAACGATGGGAATGACGTTTCCGATGACAAACAAGCGAGCAATAGTTAACCTTCTACTGGTACGCAGGTGCAGCAATCGCGGAATCTCTTACGCGCTAATCTAACGCTGGGCAGCTTTAAATTAGACATCGCGACCGTATGGGCACAACCAGGTACCTACAGTATTTCAATCGTCCGAAAAAGACGCTAACGACTACTTTCGATCATGTGTTACCAATCCCATCGATCTCTCTCATCTTTGACCAACACTCAACACCGAGACGGAAATTACGATCGACACGTTCGACCTCTCATCTTTGATCAAGACCAAGATAGAAATTACGATCGACATTGACAAACAAATTATTTACAATGATTGTAAACAACGAGCGACGTAACAAATCTCATCGAGCATAGCCAATCGAGTTCGAAATCTACGCAGCAGAGTTGGGCAAAAATTTAATCGACGATTGACGAATAAATTTCTACTTCAATCGTTAATCGCAATTAACAATTGAACTTCTATTTTAGTCGTTAATTGCGATTAATCGTTATCAACGATTATATCCTTTTCAACTATAACTGCTGTTTCGAAATGAAATACTGGAAATAATGTGAACTGAGTTTAGGTATATTGTCATTTGGTCTATAATACGATCTCTATGTGCTTACTTATTACAATTTATGGATAAACCGTGTGGCGATTAACTTGAACAATTGATTAAATCAGTCTCCGATTTTTCAATGATTTCTTTTTTTAATAAACGATTGACGATTAACTTCATCCATCGATCGATGGATCGATCCATTTTTCCATTTTATCTTGGTTAAAATTTTTATCGATTAATGCCCAACTCTGCTACGCAGACTATTCATTAGACCGGATTGGAAAAATGTCTTTTTCGAAATCGAAAGTGCCCCACACGGGCAAAGGCATGGTTCGACACTCGATAATTTAAAAAATGTAACTTATATGCATACCGATAGTTTTATCAACATCGGTCAATATTGCAATGAGTCTAAAGATGAGTCTAAAGTCTAAAGATGAAGGCGGAAGTGTACCCTACTATAGATAACTAGAATCCACTAGAATCCAACTACATTTTGGGTCGAAAATGGGTTTGCGGGGATCGGCTTTTTGTCCTTATTTGAGCAGATTTTCGGCTGGCTGAGAAAAATACATCGGAATTTGCGGATGTTTTCTCGATTTTTTCTTTACCTTGGACACTCATATTATTAGATATAAACATGATTTCGATGAAATTTTCAATATGCAAATATAAGTTATCGAAATTTACAAAGCTCGCTTTTATATTGTCGTTACAGGGTCACATGAAAAAGTTGACAAAACATAATTTTCTAAATTTTGTATGATTCCTACCAATTGCAATCTAAACAAATGTTTGTTAATGTTTGTTCTAACATCTTAAAAGAATTCAAGTCCTTTGGTATCCATTTAATATTGTCCGCGAATGTATACAGGGTGCGGCCGAATAACATGTACAAGCGGGTAGGGGGTGATTCTACATGTGCATATAAACGAAAAAGGAATAACATTTTTTCGTTCGAGGCTTCGTTTTCGAGAAAATCGAGTTTGAAAATGCAGCGAATACACAACACATCAAATGAAAAAATGTTATTCCTTTCTTCCGATTTATATGCACATGTAGAATCACCCCCTGCCCGCTTGGCCGCTTATACATGTTATTCGGCCGCACTCTGTATCCACATACATGTACATGTACCGGAAACAGCGGAACACTGTCCTCGCACGCTCGCACATCATGCTGCATTCTATCTAGGTATGATACGATGTTTCTGAACGTTTCCGACATGTTTCTCCGCTTCGATTTTTCTGGCTTTTCCTCTTTGCTGTTATTCTCGTCGAGCGATCGAAAAGCGGAAACCTGAAACGGTATACGAACTCCGATAGATCATCAGTTCTATCACAAATGGGCGCTGCTGACGGATCCGGACGACGTGGCGGGGGGACCAAAGGGCTACTTGAAGTGCGACGTGAGCGTAATCGGGAAGGGCGACACCATCAAAGTACCTCCGAAAAGTGAAAAAGACGAGGACGACATCGAGGGGAATCTTTTGCTTCCGGATGGCGTGCCGATCGAGAGGCAAAGGGCAAAGTTCATCGTGAAGGTGTACAGAGCCGACGGACTGCCGAAAATGAACAGCAGCATCATGGCGAACGTGAAGAAAGCTTTCACGGGCGAGGTCAAGGATCTCGTGGATCCTTACGTGCAAGTTTCCTTCGCTGGATTAACCGTAAGACCAATACTAATCTCCAACGTACCACATCTATTCCTATATTACCTGTACACGTACAGTGACTCCCGATAATATTCGAACACTCGTAACATTTCGTAAACTTCGAAGATGGTAAAAATTGCAGTTTTTCACGACTTTCGACTTCTAACGGGAATAAATCTAAGGATTCTTACATATCTTTCAATGTCTGTCGTTCTTTGCCAAACCGATTTTGATTAAAATTTCACAGTATAAATATGAAGAATAGATGAGTACGTTTACAATAATGTTGCTATCGTTACGAGGCAGGAGACTCTGAACATTTTGTTGCGTAATTTAGGGTAAGACGAGCGTCAAGAGGCACAGTTACACGCCAGTCTGGAACGAACAGATCGTTTTCACGGAAATGTTTCCACCCCTCTGTCAAAGGATCAAAATTCAGCTGTGCGACAACGACCCTGTTCACGCGACCGTGATCGGGACACATTTCGTCGATCTGAAGCAAATCAGCAATGACGGAGAACGAGGATTTCTACCTACGTTCGGCCCGGCTTTCATCCACTTTTACGGAAGCATAAGGGACTACAGCCTCATAGACGAACATTCGACGCTGAACACGGGGCTCGGAGAAGGCATTTCGTACAGAGCAAGGTCTCCTCCCAATCTTCTCTTTTCTTCTTTCTACTTCTCTTTGTTCTTAAAACACTAAAAGTTGTTGTTTACAACTTTTTTTATGTGTGTCCGAGTGTCACTAGCAGCTAGGAGGGCAGCTAATTGTTTTCACTTCGTTGTATCATACACAGATTATTGATAGCGATCAGGACGGAAATTAGCGACAACGTGGACATGGCTCCGTCGGAGGTAGAGGTCGAACCCACCGTGCCGATCAACGAGTCCGCGTACGCCAGGAACGAAGAGTTCTTCTTGTTTGCCACGATTATGGATGCCACGATGATCGACAAGAAGATTGGCGACAAACCACTATACTTTGAGGTATCTATAGGGAACGCGGGAAACTCTTTGGACGGCCACAACGAAAGCTCAAAGGTAAGCTCTCCTCGTACTTTCGCTGGTTCCGCACTCGAACTTCCGAACTTCCATCAAATAAAATTGTTAGATGTACGAAATGGGGCCGAAAAGCGGTACGAGCGGAGATCAAGAAGAGTTGATGGAAGTGTTGAGCGGATCCTGGCAGAGCACCACCCCTCCGAGCAAACCCATGACGCACGACAAGATTTATTATTTCATCCCCTACTGGGACGACAAGCCTTGCCTTCACGTTCGAAGCATTTGGCCGGATTACAGGCGTAGAATGTACAATAGCAATATCATCAACAAAATCACGGACAAATTGGTAAGTAGTCCAGTGAACGAAAAGTAGGGGGAAATGGAAGGAACACAATTTTTGACTTTGGGACTTTGTTCGGACTAGTTAGGAGGTAAACATATTAAAAGTCCCCACTCCTAGGAGGTAAACTTTTTCGGTTTTTCGCTTATATCTCGGAAGCCATGCGTCCTAGCGATAAGACCATTCTATACAAAATTAAAGCTGACAAAACGTTCCACAAGATTGATTCCATTCAGTTTTTCGCTATCTCGCATATAGCCAAGTTTCCGAGATATCCGCGTTCAAAGTTCACTAATTTTGAAAAAAAAAATTTTAAGCATTCACTGACTGAACTAAAGCGATCGAATGACGAACGCGTTGATGGAACGTTCCTGTTCGTTTAGGAAGAAGGACTGTCGGAGGCTCAAGCGCACGCGGAAGACTCCTCCAGCGAGAAGATGTTGAAGTCGACACTCGAGGAATTGAGCAGCAACTGCAATCGATACGTCAGCATTAGTAAGTCCAGTCTCACCGGGCCGGGAGTCGGAAAAACGAAGCTCGACAAGGAGAGGATGAAGCTGTGTCAAAGGGAATTGGAAAACATAGGAGTTCTGTCGAGAAATCTGAAAGCGGTGGTGACGAGGAGCAGCTTCAAAGAAAGGTTCAAGACTACTCAGGGCTATCTGCAGAAGCTAAAATTTCTGGTCGAAGATGTGAGCAGAAACGTGATGCGAGAAGAAACATAATATAATCGGAGATACACTCCCGTCCATAAACAATATTATTATTGTTATTAACTGATCTATATTATGAAATAAAAATGATACTTATTAATTTTTTCTATAGAGATTTCTCTTCTGTAGAATATTTTGGTCGGAAATCAAATCCGACCAAAATATCCTACATTTTCTAAAAATTTTAATTATTATCCTAATTGTTTTTCAATTTGACTTCTAGAGCTGACTATAATCATCCCACAATTTCTCAATCTCTTTTTTCCAACATTTATGATATGTACAGATGTACTAGACCTAATATACTAGATCTAATCAAAATAAAACAATGTAAAATCAAGCTGAAAGCTAATTACCATTTTGTTGAAGATAAGCCAGTATCCGATGATCTATGGACGGGAGTGTCTACATAAACCAGTCTACATAAATACATGCACATCGAATATTCGCAACCGTTCAAACAAAACTCTGTACGCAGCCTCAAGATTCGTTACCGGACGTGTTCATCTGGGTAATTAGCGGTGGACGACGCGTCGCTTATCACAGAATATCTGGAAGGGATCTGATTTATTCGATCGTGGACGAGGAGTGCGGCAAATACTGCGGCAAAGTGCAAACAATGTTTCTCAAGGTACGCCAAGGGTTATGCCTTGCACCTAATCGTACAATAAATACCAACTCGTTTGATCGAGTAAAACCGTAAAATCGTAAAAATTTGTTACCGTCTGAAAGACAATTGCAACGTTAGGGGTGCGGTTGTATAACTTATAGAAAGACGCGGTCTCGTATACGCAGTTCTTGTAATAAATCCATGTTAGAAAATACATGCCGTTTACGTAACCAATTTTTACACAATTTTTTTATTTTCTGCATTCTTTCTTCGTTTCCCTGAAGTAATATTACCGCAAGTGCGGTTGCTGTCCTTTTTGAAGCGCTCGGTTCCATCGGGAAAACGTACGGTAATAGGATTTCTTACGATTTGCTGTACGACCGTGCGCTCGTTTGTGGGCACAAGTGAATACGAATAGTCTTTCAAACTGTCTAACTTGGCGTACATCTTGGTCGTACGACAAATCGTTTCCAGAATTGCAAGAATGCGGGATGCGCCTTCTCATTTCTCGATAATACTACGATAAACCCCGTTTTTGTGTTACCGAGAAATAAGAACGCGAGATCCCGCACCCTTGCAATCCTGAAAAAAGGAGTCTATTCCCTTAACAGAATTTTTAATAATTTTGCTGTACCAAAGGAAAGCATAGAAATTTTGCATTGCAATCTTAAATGAAAGTATTAGATGAAGTTACTAAGGGTGACTTGTTAGTTCACAATGAAAGTCCCATTAAAAAGTGTTTAGCCATGTACCATAGATTTGTGAAAATTATGCAATAATCACCGGTCGGTAATGTGTTAAGTTGCGTCATATTTTCAACACGGATGCCTCGATAGCTTCCAGGGAAGAAAAGATTCGGACCATCCGGCTGGGCGATACAAACGAAACTCCAAATCTACGTGTGGCTGGGCATTTTGAAGCACAGGAAGTACTTCGTTCAAGGCTTGCCGAAGGGCTACGAGCTCGGCCACGAGCTTCGGAACATCGACAGGCAGCGCGCGTTACCACCGGTCATTATACATTACGTCGAAAAACACGTGAGTGTTCTGCCAGCTAAAATCAAACAGCCATTAGACTCAATCCACATGTACTAGATAGTCTTTCCTATCCTTCCACGCCGTAGAACGTAGAGTAACAGCGAGCGAGAAAGTCGCAAAGGAAAAAGGCTCGGATCACTAAAATCTTCCAATAATTATTGAGTAGAAATTCCAGTTGAGAGCGCACATGTATCAAGCCCGATCTTTGATCGGTAGCGACGCGTCCGGTCTCTCGGATCCATTCGCGCGAGTTATTTGCGGCGAGTTCTGCAAGTGCACGCAAGTCATCGACGAAACTCTCAGCCCCACGTGGGACGAGCTCCTCCTGTTCGACGAAATTCTGATCTACGGAACCGGAGAAGAAATCAAGAAGGATCCACCGTCGGTCGTCGTCGAGATCTTCGACCAAGATAAAGTGGTACGTCCTCGGCGGAACAGTGTGTTCTTCTATGGTGTTGTTCAAACGAACGCTTCCATTCTGTTCCTTTTCTGGTTTTCGTTTACAACCTCTAACGTTCCAAGTTCTAACTGCATACAGTAATGTCCCATTCTAAATCCGCTCTATGTCGCTTCGCCTACTCATTCCACTGGGGGGCATACCCCGCGATATCGGTTCGAATTACATGTACAGTAAATACGTGCCAAATTGTATCTTGATTGGTGTCATTTTAATCAGAAAAATGTCGCAAATATGTATATTGCTGAACTTTAAAAGAACTTAATAAAGAAGTTTCAGTATCACGCTAGTATTGTATCGCCGATAATTATTTTTTGTTGCGCCTTCTACGTCCTTTTCTACGTTGCGCAACAATTATTGTGCAACACGTTGCACAACATATTAACTTAACATGTTGCAATTCGTCAATCAGTATCATTCACGGTCAATGGTCAATTATGTTGCGCAACAAAAGAAGAGTGTCCTGTTCCGATCTAGGTCACAACACAGAACCGAGAATTGACTTAGAATGGGACATTACAATATTATACCGAACAATGCGCTATCCTATTTCTTACGTTGTTTTCTGATTCTTTTTACAGAGTGATTTTCTATCTGTGGCCATACTGCATGAGGGCTCTGCTTTAGCGGCAGATATTTGCGACACACACAACATACAACACACAACATACTACATACAACATACAGCATACACAGTGCCATACAACACATTCTACTATTCGACTACTCGCTGCAACGCTCGACCTCGTAGGTACCATCCGTACACGCAACTATACATACAAGTATGCGGAAAAATGCTTCCACGGTTCAACGTAACAGGTGTAGTTAGCACGACGAGTTCGTTGCTCGCAAGATAAGTAAAAGATCGCTGAATTACGGCTTACAGATTACAAAGAAAAAAGAACAAAACCCCAAATCTCCTACACCGTACGCTACAGTTCGAGCGATTCGCAACTGTTTATTCTGAGGATTGGTCGAAAATTTCGGGATTAGACAAATGTGTCTGGGTTTCAGGGAAAATCGGAGTACATAGGACGAGCAGTCGCGCGACCACACGTGAAACTCGCGTCCGAGTGTTACGCTCCACCAGAATTTCCTCCGTGTTTGGAATGGCACGACGTGACCAGAGGCGTCGCCAGAGCCGGAGAACTGCTAGCAGTTTTCGAACTGCTGGAACACCCTTCGACGAAGGATTACGGGTTTCCAACGCTGCCGGATCCGAAAGAGAGAGGAGCGGGTCAAGTCGCGACTATTGCTGCTGGTGCTACTAGCGCTGGGAACAATGTCGGCCAAGACCAGGGTCCTATTCTTCCGGTACCGGTCGGCATCAGGCCGACCCTCGCCAAGTATCGGTAAGCAAATCGTATCCCAAACAACTCCCAACCTTTAGCCACCGTTGGCCAATCATAAGTGCTACCAATCATAAGGGCTCCTTCTTGTTCCAGAATCGAGGTATTGTTCTGGGGGCTGAGAGACTTGAAAAGGATACACCTGTTGACCGTGGACAAGCCGCGCGTGGACGTCGAATGCGCCGGACACATACTCTACTCGTCCGTGATAGCGAACGCCAAGAAGAATCCAAATTTCGGAACACCGGTCAAGTTTATGGAACTGGAGTTACCAGAACAAGAGCTTTATCGGCCACCGTTAACCATCAGGGCAGTCGACTGTCGGAGCTTCGGCCGATACACCCTTGTCGGCACGCACACGATCAACTCGATCCACAAGTACATGTATTGTCCGTTGACGAAACGAGCGAAGGAGGCCGAAGAAAGGAAAAAGAATTTGTACCAGTTGCAACAGTACGCGGGTGAGACACCATTCGTGCACCTTTCTACCACCTAAGGCGGTAGAAAAAATCGCGACCAACAGAAAAGAAATTATTTACACCTTTGCTAGTAAACTGATCCTTCTAACGTCTGAAAAAAACCTCGTTGTTGAAAAACAAGTTGTTGGGTCGAATTTTGAAAAAGTTATTCATTTTATACATTATTATAGACTTTGTATGCCTCAAGATCGTCGTTTTCATCATCGATGTATCTCGTCTGTTCACACAGGTTTCGACACATCGAAACCCAAACTACAACAGACGTCTTTGTTAGAGTCCCTGGTCGATCTCGAGTTCGTTTGCGGCGACACAACCATCACCTTAGGCTTGGAGCAAGATTGGCCGACGAAACGGGAGAAAACCGAGCAGAATATCAAGAAGAAACACAGTTTGGTTTACGATGGAAGTTCAGGTGAGTCGATGAGAAAACTGATAGATAAAGTGGCAGAAGTTTAGTATAGTGACAACGCCTGGGATGGCGGGTGTTAGGGGCGTATGGTGAGGGGGGACGGGGGTAATACGAAACCGAAAGAATTATTTTGAGGAAATGAACGGTTACCGAGTAAGACCCTGTTTTCTTTCTGATTTCTACAACATGTTTACAAAAACAGTAGACAGACTAGACGCCTCGCCGGAGCAGGCTTGCGTTGCCACGGATCGTGCAAGAATACGGAAAATTCAATTCGGTACTAGCAATAGTTTTTTGCGAATATCTCGAAAACTAAACGAGACCCCCCTATATGTGAAAAGGAAAAAGTGTTCAAAATGTGTAGCTGCATAACATATTTAAATTTCATCAAAATCGGAGAGGATGAGTACCTCTTTCTAAATAATTTTTTTAAATAGTATTTTGCGAATATCTTGGTAACCGTTCATTTGCTCTAAATAATTCTTTCGGTTTTGCGTTGTCACTATACTAAACCGCCGCCGATAAAGTTAATTCGGCTACGACTATTCGATCATCATAGGGGATTTCGACGCGTTCGAGGACGGGGACGGCTGCCAGGATTGGTGGACGAAATACTTCGCCTCCGTCGAAGTTATGATCGAAGAGAACAAGGAGCTACGTAAAGAGAAGACGATGTTCCAAGCTCCGGCGAACGGTACGGTCTCGATGTATCTGGAGGAGAACTATAGTCAGAATCAAAGTCAAGGGAACGTCTCGGGCGAGAAGAGTCCGAGCGGAATCGGTGCCTCGAAGAAGCTTTTCGGGATGAAATCGAGCGCGAACGCGGCAAGGTTCGTTGCGAAGCTCAGCCCGAAGCACGCTTATCGAAGGAGATTCTCGAGAACCGCGCTCTTGAAAATTTATCCGAACGAGCTGGAAGCTCAGCCGGAATTCGAACAGTTCAAGGAATGGCTGCACACGTTCGAGCTGTATCGGGGCAAGAAAACCGGGGACGACCCCGAAGACGACTCTAGAATCGTCGGGAGCTTCAAAGGCGCTCTAAAGGTTTACAAGTGGCCCCTTCCTAAAGATCTGATAGATCACACGATCATGGGCTTCGACCCGCAATATGGTTTCTTTCAAGGTGTACCGTCGAACGAACCGATTCACGTGCTGGTACGGGTTTATATCGTGAAAGCGAACGACCTGCATCCCTGCGACTTGAACGGCAAGGCGGATCCGTACGTGGTCTTGCATCTTGGCAACAAAAGGATCAGCGACAAGGAGAACTACGTGTCGAAGCAGCTCAACCCTGTTTTCGGCAAGTACGTATATATAATACTATATTTTCAAATATGTCGATCGTAGATAGTGCAAATAAACAATTTAATGATATCGGCGCTACAGGTTCGATCAATTGTTACTCACAATTGTTACTCGCTCCACATTGGGATTGAAACTTATTTATACACTCACTTAATATTAGATTGTCCTAAAAGTTTCTTTCGCTACGTGCACATTCCATATTGTTAGATAACAATATTCTGTTCGTTAATATTTTATTATTCCTTAACCACGCCATTGGTTTTCTTAAAAACTACTCTGAATTTGCACTGAGCACATTAATCGAGAACGAAACGAACTTTTGGGACAACCTAATATTTAGAATAATAATAATAATATCGTACGATTTCACGCGCTTTCGTTTCCAAGGTGTTTCGAGATAGAGGCAACCTTCCCGCAGGATTCGCTGTTGACCATTCAAGTCTTGGACTGGGATCTCGTCGGTGCGGACGATATGATCGGCGAAACAAAGATCGATTTGGAAAACAGATTCTACAGTAGGCATCGGGCCACCTGTGGCCTGCCCAAACGATACGACGAGTAAGTAAAAGCTGGACGCAACGTTCCGTTCGAGTATTTTCTTCGAATTATGTATAATAGGGTGGTGAATTTCTCTCACGACACATCCCAGGGTTGTTCTAAATAATTTTTAAAAAATCTGTGCAAAGTTTGAGCTCGATCAGATAACGGGAAAACGTGCCCCAAATGGATTAAACATTCAAATAATTAATTTAATGCTCATCAAATCGTTTTTCTCGAATGTCTTCATTCTTTGCAGAGATTTTTTTAAAATTATCTCGGATAACCTGGGGGTGCCGTAAAAGAAATTTTGACAAAAATTATTGACAAGAGTAGCTAAAAGAGCCTCCCTAACGTATAAACTACGTTTCAGGTCCGGTTACAACAAATGGAGGGACGCAACGAAACCGACTCAAGTTCTGTCCAAGCTGTGCAAAGACGGGAAGATCGACGGGCCCGTGTACTCGCACGGCCGAGTCGCGATAGGCAGGAAAACGTTTTCTTTGACGAACGAGGAAATGGAGCATTACGTTCATTCGAAAGGTAACCACGATTCTACGCTAACTTTTTAATGGTTTCGGCGCATAGGTTCGATCTAATTTTGACTAACAAGCAATTTTGCAAATTTTTAAATTATTCTCAACGTTTCGATCCGGATACGGATCCTTCTCAAGAGAAATTGCGTTTGCTGTGTGAAAACAAATTCTTTACATAACTTATTGAAATTTGGAAATAAACGTGGTGAGCTGCACGTTGGTTGGCACAAAACTGACTTCTGAACTTCTACGCTAACGTTCGCCGTGGAAACGTATCGGTACGCTGCTGGTTATACTTCTCAGGAATAGAGGAACACCTCGCGTTGGCGGTTCTTCATCAGTGGTACGCTTTCCCAAGGATCGGCTGCGCCTTGGTCCCCGAACACGTGGAAACACGACCGCTCTATAACCCCGAGAAACCCGGAATCGAACAGGGCAAGCTAGAAATGTGGGTCGACATGTTCCCCATGGACATGCCCTCCCCAGGACCGTCTATCGACATTTCGCCGAGAAAACCGAAGAGCTACGAGCTCAGAATCGTCATTTGGAACACGGACGACGTCGTGCTGGAGGACGACGCGTTCTTCACCGGCGAAAAGATGAGCGACATTTATGTGAAAGGGTACTGGACTCTCTTCTCGTAATCGTAATTGATTGCCGCAACGATAAAGCACAATCGATTTTCGATAGGTGGCTCAAAGGACCGGAAGACTGCCAAGCGACCGACATTCATTATCGGTCTTTGACCGGAGAGGGGAACTTCAATTGGCGGTTTATATTTCCGTTCGAGTATCTAGTGGCGGAAGAGAAGATCGTGATCAATCGAAAGGAGAGTCTGTTCAGTTGGGACGAAACGGAATGCAAAATTCCGGCCCGGTTAGAGTTACAGGTAACGATGCCGCCGCTGTACGTACACGTATTAGGACTACAATAAGTTCAAATGACATTTCGTTCCCTTGTTCGATAGGTATGGGACGCGGACCACTTCTCGGCCGACGATTTTCTAGGCGCCATCACTCTCGACTTGAACAGATTTCCCCGTGGTGCGAAGAACAGCAAGCTCTGCACCTTGGGCATGCTAAAAACCGACGGCACCGTGCCGAACGTAAACATTTTCAAGCAAAAGAGAATCAAAGGGTGGTGGCCGTTCTACGTGAAAAAGGAGAACGAAGATATGGAACTAACGGTACGGGAAATCATTTGTTTCGCGAGCTCGGGCGAACGTTTACCATTGTGAATCTTCAACAGGGAAAGGTGGAAGCAGAGATTCATTTGTTGACCAAAGAGGAGGCCGAACAAAACCCAGCTGGCTTCGGTAGAAACGAACCAGATCCGCTCGACAAACCAAAGTAAGTTTTTACCGAACGATCGGATGATAACTGTCGCTGCATATCGAAATCTTTTGCTTTGTTTCAGTCGCCCCGACGCGTCTTTCATGTGGTTCTTGAATCCTCTCAAGTCTATCAAATACATCGTCTGGCACAACTATAAATGGGCAATTTTAAAGAGCATCATCGTCCTCGCGCTGGTAACACTCCTGTTATTGTTCTTTTACGCGATACCTGGTTACTCGGTGAAGAAATTATTGGGTGCTTAAATCGACGAATCTGTACAGGTCTCAACAGTGTTTCAAAATTATATGTCGCGACCACTATACCGTGATCCTGCACCTCTAGACAGGTTTGTTACAAACATGGACCGTAAAATTGATCTTAACCCTTTGCACTTGGAGCTATCTTAACTGGAAAATTCTTGGACATTTCTTCCGATCTAGAATATTACCATTTTTGGTAATTTTGGATTTTTGAATTTTTATGGATACGAAATTGGTATAATACCTCATACAATACCTAAAAGTTTAGTAATTGAATAGATACCGATATATTTAATAATGTAAACAATATTTTGAGTAATGGTACAGCAATTTTTAGCGATGCCTCATAAGAGACAACCGAGTGCAAAGGGTTAATATTGAATCCCAAGGTCAAAATTATTTTTTATTACATCCTATAGTACTCATCCCAACGAATAAGTCTCAAAGGGGCCATGTGTCTCAATTCAACCGTTCTCTAAGAAAACAGGGTGTCCCAAGGCGTGGTATAAACGTGGAGGAGATGATTTTACATGAGAAAATATAGAACAAATTTTTTTCATTTGTCTCCTCCTTCCCGAGAAAGTTTGAGAATTCGGCGAACACGCGTGCTAAATATTGAGTAGGAATTGTCTGACGCGTCTGTCCACGACCGACTCATTCTACTTCTTAACACTAACCGTACCGCGACGATATCAAGTGACCGCTTTCACATTGTTCATTTTTTAATTATTGAAATTATAAAGATGCTTCCATTATTCAATAAATTTCTTTATTCGAGCATGTATTATTATAAAAATTGTGAAAAATCTAAATAAATTCAGTCTTGTAATTTTTATAAAACAATATATCCGGTACATTTTGTACCCGATACGTTTCATAAAAACAACGCGTCGAATGACAAAATTTAATTATAATATTTCCATATTATCGACTTATTTTCCCGTGCAGAATCGTCCCCTCCACATTTATCTATATATATTTATGTAGATGACATGCGGAATAAAATAGTTGGCGAATCTAAGAGAACGGTTGAATTGAGATCTATATTGTTCCTTTGAAACTTTTGTTCGTCGCGATGAGCACTATAGAATGCAATAAAAAACAGTGCTGACCTTGGGGTTCAATGTTAAGGTCAATTTTGCGGTCCATTTTTGTAGCAAATCTTCACCTATCACGCTATAATGATTGCGAGTACAGTAGACTCCCATATAACGCGATGAAAAAATTGTTTAAAATTTAAAAATACATACAATATGTATAGAGTCTTTTCGAACAAGTTTCTGGTCGCCTTATATGGGAGTCTACTGTATACGCGTACTATTGTAAAACATTCGAAACGATATTTTACTATATTGGAGAGGGGTGTGAGAGAGAGAGAGATAAATTACGTATTAATTAGATAATAGAAATCGTATCGCCGTTGCTTGCACGTAACGTACTTTAGGAGTGTGTCGAAATCGTTTCTTTCAAACCTCGTAGGCCTTAAAATTTTCAATTTCTGCTTGTTAATCTGACTACGGTACAACAACATATCTATGGTGTTTGAAATGGCATTCGTTTTCCAAGCCATCTTAAACAGGGGAATTAAAATTGTTTCATTGTTCCCTACGATACAATCACTTTTACTCTATACATTTATTTTTGTACAGCGGACCAACGAAACCGTTGCGAGAAACAATCTCTGTGTAAATAATCGCAACGAACGTTAGTTAAGAATCGCTAGTTGATAACACTTGCAACGTGTAGGGTTTTCAAGAGACGTTCCGTTGGAAATATTACAATATGTATGTTTTACTTCGTTGTAAATAAGTAGCTCGACGTACATAATATACAATTACAGAATTAACAACTCAGAAAACGTAATATCCGTTGCGTTGTCATGGTTAATATTTTCATAAGTCTGCGGAAAGTGATTCAAATTTATTAACCATGCGTGGCAATGTTTCCGATTCGTCGCTCGACGTATCGTCCGCACTCCCTGTTTTCTGATCTTCCAGAGTATCTGAACTTTCATCCCCTTCTTCGTCTTCGTCTTCGTCTTCAGACGACGAAAGCAGCTTTCTTCCGTCGGTAAAATCTTCTCCCTTGTTTCTAGCTTGAATCCATTTCACCAACTCGACGTCCGAATGATTTTCCCACTTTTCTGTAAATACGAATTTTTATGAATGCGACAACAATTCGTTCTCTCGTTTCGTAGATTGTCGTTGCGCGCAATATCATTAGAGTTCGCATTACCTTGATCGTTCTGCCAACCCGGTGGATAAACGTAGACGCAAATTTTCCCATCCAATGCCATTCTCAGTAAGGAGTTAGCTGCTCTGTAAGTATCGAGTCTAGCAGTCCGTGCTGTTATAAAGTTTCGTTTGAGAGCCCAACCGTCGCAAATGTCGATCGCGGACCACGCGTCATCATCGTCCGGATGGTGAATCTTCAATAATTTCGGTAAGTCTATTCTCTCCGCTAAAAACTTCACCGTTGAGTACGGTTGCCTGACTTGAGCTATCGGGTAAGAGCCCATCAGAATCTGCAGCTGTTTCGGCACCATGGATGGAAATACCAGTCCTGGACAATCGCAGAGACAAACTGTTCTCGTCAAGAATATGGTTTGAAAGTGTTTCGTGTGTCCAGGAGTGCGTGACACGCTCACAACTTTCTTTCCTGTACAACATATGTTCGATTCAAGTTTTCTCTATGCCTTTAGTTTGGTTACTTTCTACATATCTAGAACTATACATTATACGTCGCTATTTACCCATCAACGCATTCATCAACGATGATTTCCCAACATTCGGGGTTCCGATACAACCGATGGTCAACACTCCATTCTTAAATCGTTCGTGTTCAATGTAACTCGTGTCTCCTTCCGTGATAATAACGGTATCTTTATGGTTAATGTCCTCTAAATCGAATTCCATTTGCATTTCCTCCTGAACTTTTTTCTGCCATGAACTCAGGTCCACCTTATCTTTCACGATTTCTTTACAAGTGTTCAGTAACGTCTGGGCACCTTCCGCAGCCATTTTTAACTTTCCTCTTCCGCGTCTCTTTTTTATTCCTTCCGTATCGTTTGTGTTACCGCGTAAATTATACGTGGGGAAGGATGTAAACATTAGAATGTGTAACTTGGGGTACATAACGTCGAAGTAATGTTTCCATGCGACCACCAAGGCTGGAGGAGCTAAATCGACTTTGTTTAGCACTAGAATCATATCTTTCTTCAGCTCGTTCGTTATATGATGGTACAAATAAGGAGGAAACATTAAGGGAGTGTATCTGATATCAACGATAATCAATAAAATATCAGACATTTCTAGAACCCTCCACAACTGTCTCCATGTTTCTATGTTCAACTCAAAATAACCGGTACCGCTTAATTTTTCCATACTCTTTATATATTCCTAAAGCCGACAAGTTATTAGCCGATTTCAAAGCTATACAAGAATAAACGGAAATGAAGATTACGATTGCTTACGGTAAAGTACTTTTGCTCTCTTAATTCTAACTGTTCTTTCGATGCATTGAAATCCCATGGCGGTCTTTTGGGCATATCTAGTTCAGGCGGAAAATAGTTATCGGAAATTTCTTGTTCCTTCATGGATAAAGGTTCGATAGCGTGTCTAGCTTCTTCCCTTTGTTTCGCTAGCTCTTCTTTAGTCTCTTGAAAAAATCGTAAGGCATATTGATTTTTATAAGAATTACAGTCTATCAATCGTTTGTTGATTCTTTTCATGAAATCAGATTCAGAATCGTTGACGGCATTCGATTTCTCTCCATGGGCCTTGTTGCGATCACCGACTGTGTTTTGGTATATGAAAAGAAATAATAAGGGATCAAGAGTGTGTCGAATAAATATTTCTGATAAGAAACACATTTTATTCAACTATTGCACAATATTATACGTACCGAACGGGGCAGGATCTTGACGGTGCTTTTTCGCTCGTAATTGTTGTTTTTTTGCTTTGCCGCTGAATGCTACTTTTCTCGGCATTTTTTACTCTTTGTCGAATCGACGAATTCAACAGTTTCATTAATTTGACGATAAACTGGTCAAAGTGATGTGCAGTGATGTGCGGCAATGTGCGGTACTGCCAGGCAGTGATGAGATACGGGGCGCTTTTCACGCGCATGCGCGAGTTTCGTCAGGAACGTATCTACGTCGAAGTTTGTGGGAAACTATTGGGGGGAAAGTAGTGGGGGACTATTATTAGCGGGAACGTCTAACAGAGTCCGTTACGACTCGTTACGACACGAGGCGCGAAAGAAGAGCAGGCTGTGAGAATTTCAGGTAAGTTGTTATTAATATTTAATTAAATAATGACAGCTAATCATATCATAATAAATTTTGCGAAATTAGCAGGGCGGCAAAGGTACCCGATCTTCGTACTTGACTGAGGCTGTCTGAGGCTAGAATCGTCGCGCATGCGCGTGAAAAGCGCCCCGTATCTCATCAGGTACTGCCAGTGTTCCGATTGAAGCCACAATTTTTCGCGCATGCGCGGCCAAAACAGTAGCGTATCTACAATGACGCAGCAGAGCGGCCAGAGTCCTAGCGCCCCGAGGCAGTTATATGTTATATTGGCGGTAGGAGAAAAATTAAGGCCAGATTCGGAATCAGCGCGAAAAACTATATAAGAATCGCATAGTGAGAATCGAAACGTCAAAAAAAGATTTGAATTTGTTGGACCGTGTAATTTTTTAAAAGTCTGCGGGGTGCTCAAGCTACCCGATTTCATCGAAAAGGTTACGTTACGAAAAATTGTGGCTTCAATCGGAACACTGCTGGTACCAGTGTACAGGTTATCGATTACGTGTCTGTACACAGTACACACACTATTTACTATTTACACTCATCTCTCACCGGCTCAGCCGCGACACTGCAATTATTGCATCAGAAAAGACACGCTGGAAATTGCGGAAACGTGGAGAGTAAGCTATCTCCAAAAATAGGAATAGGAAATAAGAAGCAAAAGTTTTGTCTTAAAAGTAAAAATGTCCCAGAAGGAAAACATAGATTCGTCGTTGGGTATGTTCTGTGTAATGATTTTAACGTGTTACAGATTGAAATGTAATATTTTGTAATTGTAACATTGAAAGAGCAATCATTGCTAATCTCTGTTTCAGAAGCTATTTACACATCTCAAAAGAATGGAAGTGATGAAACAGGCGACGGTTCTAAATGTAACCCTTTCAAAACAGTGCTGAAAGCAATGCGTCACGCAGGGAAAGAACCGTTCCCGCCACTTTATCAAGATGCCCAAGACAGTACGAAGAAATATGATCTGATTTCCAAGTCTCAGTTGAAGAAAGCGCAAAAAATATGGGTCAGAGAACAATATAAAAATGAAGAAATGCAAAAGAAGTTGTTGGAGGACGAGGAGAAAAGGCTGAAGAATTTGGAGGAGGCGAAAGCAATTGTAATCAAGGAAGACGATACTTTAGAACCTGCTCAAATTATAAAGATTAAAAATGGGGTGGAATATAGGGGACGTCGCGTAAAACTCTTCGGATGGGTGCATAGACTTAGACGTCAAGGTACAAGATGCTCCGTTATAAATAACAGAGTTTAACTTTTAATTACTCGCATATAGTACTTACAATATCAAAACTTTAAATTTAGTACTTGAAGCATAAACAAAGGTGTCAACGATAGTAGTAAATATCTATTTTGCATTAAAGTAGTTACTTTATTCAATAAAAATTGATTTATGTTGGAATCATATAAAGTTTGATCTAACCAGTTATGTAGAAAATGGAGCGCGAGTAACTGAAGTTTAAATTAGTAATCGCGATATCCTATCGTTATAGGTAAGGCGTTAATGTTCATTACGTTAAGGGATGGAACAGGATATCTGCAGTGCGTAATCAATGACATTTTATGTCAAACATACGAGGCGTTGACATTGTCTACGGAAGCTTCCATTGAACTGTGCGGAACTTTGGAGATCGTACCGGAAGGCAAAAATGTACCACCAATAGCAAAGCATCTAAAACAGTTGGGCATACATGGTTCAAAATTTTTTAGATCTGGATTTTCAGGCTCCGAACGGACATGAATTACACGTGGACTACTGGAAATTAATCGGTTCGTCTCCTGCTGGCGGGGCGGATTCCATTTTAAACGAGGAAGCTCACCCGGACGTGCAACTGGATAACAGACATATCATGATACGCGGTGAAAATGTACGAGCATATTTGGTAGTTTTCGAATAATTGTTTGCTTAATATTATCGTTCATTAACTTGTTTCAGACGTCTCGTATACTGATGATGAGGTCCGTCCTGCTGCAGGCATTCAGAGACCATTACAGGGACAGGGGATACTTTGAAGTGACACCGCCAACATTGGTACAGACGCAAGTGGAAGGTGGATCTACATTGTTCAAACTAGATTATTTTGGGTAAGCATGGGAAAATATTGTACTTTTCAGAAGGTAATAGTCTCGTTTCCAGGATTGTAAGTTTACGAGGCAGCATGCAGCTATCATAAAGCTGTGCATGTAGTTATTTTCATAAAGCTGCGACAGCTACATGTTGCCGAATAATGCAAATTATGCCTCGTAAACGTAAAAATAGGACTTTTGAGGGCCATCGCGGCCTAGATTGATCTTTTATCTAGCGCTTTTGACTACTGAAAAACCCCGTCTTTGCATTATCGAGAAATGAGAAGGCGCATCCCTTGCGGCGGACCCTTGCAATCCTGGAAACAAGACTACCCCCTTAACACGTTCGTTGTTGCGTACGATAATTTTTAATGATTAATATATTTATTTCTAGGGAAGAGGCATTTCTAACTCAAAGTTCTCAACTGTACCTCGAGACCTGTATTCCCGCGATGGGCGATGTCTATTGTATTGCCCAGTCTTACAGGGCAGAACAATCTAGGACCAGGAGGCATCTGGCAGAGTAAATACATAGGACTATGACTATAATATGAATTAGAACAAATTCCCACAAACAGAATTTGCCCTAAAGCAGAGTGCGTACATTGCAGATACACGCACATAGAGGGAGAATGTCCGTTTATCACATTCGATGAATTGCTCGATCGTTTGGAAGATCTGATATGCGACGTTGTGGATCGTGTTTTAAAATCGCCTTTCGGTCACGTCGTGAAGGAACTAAATCCAGATTTTCAAGTCCCGAAGAGACCTTTCAAAAGGATGAACTACAGCGATGCGATCGAATATCTTCGAGAGAACGGTATAACCAAGGAAGACGGAACATTTTATGAATTTGGGGAGGTACGAACAATTGGTGTCGTCCTGTCTTTGAAACAATGACATTTACCGAATATTTGACTTTCTTTTTCTATGTCTCTGTCTACAGGATATACCCGAAATGCCAGAAAGAAAAATGACCGACGCGATAAACGAGCCGATAATGCTCTGTAGATTTCCTACAGAAATAAAGGCGTTTTACATGCAACGTTGCGCAGACGACAGACGCCTTACAGAATCAGTAGATGTTCTCTTACCGAACGTTGGCGAAATTCTTGGCGGTTCGATGCGTATTACGGACCATGAAGAATTACTGGCAGGCTATGCCCGCGAGAACATCGATCCGAAACCATATTATTGGTACACGGATCAGGTGAGTCAAGATTTTCATATTTGAAAACAGTTTTCGATATTTTGGAAATATTGTGAATTTCAGCGGAAGTATGGAACCTGTCCTCACGGTGGATATGGATTAGGACTCGAAAGATTTCTTTGTTGGCTCCTAAACCGGTACCATATTCGCGAGGTGTGCCTTTACCCACGTTTCTTAGAGCGCTGCCGACCTTGAATTGTTTACGAACCTATGTAAGTATATTATTCCACGCGCATTTAGCCTATCACTGGCGAGTACGTATGTATATTCAGATTCGATAATAAAATATATTAATAAAATCAATATGTCTGTCTTCCCGATTTCATCCCTAATACATTACGTGACGATAACGTATCCCACTCTTTCTCCTTTTATTTTATTTCTAAATATCAGTTTTAATGAACGTAAAACTGATAAGGACAACTGGGTGCGGAGTAACATAAAAACAACTGCTTTCATTTGTGGTTTCATTGCCATCGTCAATGTACATATTCATCGAATACTATATAATTCAGGGTATCTGCGGTAAATGTTTCTTTACATGGTAAAAGCTCTTTTTAAAAATGTACCCGTTACAATAATATCATAATAATACTACCACGCGTAAATACAATAAATTGCTGTTTGTAACGAAACGGTAAGTTCACAATACTAAATACAAGTCTCAATATTTATTTAACACGCGCTATTAACAATTTCAGGCTAACTTTGGAGTAGTTTCTGAAACTTTACACACACTCGAAATATAGAAATATTTCCGTATACATATAATACATACTACGTTCAAGGGTGACAAATGATGGTTATAATAAGGTATATGTAGTATTTAAAGGCATCACAAAACGTTCGGGAAGTAAACTGAAACGAACAATATCGGTAGCAAATTATACGAATCCTCTCGATAAATTCGACCGAAGGGAAATTTCACCGAGAGAAAAGAAAAGTGAAATCATGGATGGTTCGCCATTCGTGATTCGACAAAGGAGAAACTGATTTGTCGTAGAATATCGTGCAAGAAGTATTTACGAGGAATATACACATTTATGTATAATATTTAATATTTAAATATTTTCATTGAAATCGTTTCGTTTAGAAGGGATTAATTAGCATGTTTCCATTATTCTAATATAAAGTGTGCACAACACAATCTCGTTCCGGCAACTGGCGAACTTTCATAGAACCATCCGCGCCGCACGAAAACAAACGTCCCGCGGAATCAACGTGCAGCTGCGTCACGCCCTGAAAAACGTTCTTGACGTTATTATTTTGCGAAATCTGCCGATCTGTCGATTTACTGTCGATTTACTCACTTGTCCAATGTTTTTGAAAAAGCTAGACCGAGGATGTTCTCCGGGGAAAGAATAAAGCAGAGAGTGGACGGTCAAACCCCATATCTAAACGAGAAACGAAACAAGAGTGCGTGTAAGCCAAGTATAATAAAGTTATTCGACCGCTATACTTGGAAGTAGACTGCGAATCTTTATGTATTTATGAAGAAATTGGTTGGGTGAAATATAAAACAGTAAAAGAACAGAAAAATTCAAGAATATTGTAATGTTGTTTTTAGCACGTTCCGTGGCGAGCCGTTTTTGCTCGACAATTAAACAAACTTGGGTGCTTCTTTCTATACTGCACTTTTTATAATGTCACCTTCTTTTAGTGGAAATATATTTTGCAGTCTTGAACTTGTTGTAGAATATATGCTTTCAGCGCATTAAATAAATATGTTGGCGTGTACTACCAGTGGTACGCATGGCTTGAATGGATAGTTTAACGTGTACCATCGTAATGTAACAAAGCCATTAAGGGATGAAATCAATTTTTATCTTATCGCTACTTCCCAGAATCAATGCAGAACATTTTTATTTTGCATAAAGATCCGCAGTTTACTTATAAGATACTCGTACCTTGATGTCACCATCTCCTGCTCCGCTCACGAAAAATTCTTCGTGCGGATCAAGAGCCAAACACTTGATGGCCGACTCGTGGGCTTGGAAACGGTGACGTTGTTGCCGCTGTCGAACGTCAAATATAGTAATGTCACCCTTTTTTCCACCACTGATCAGTAGCTGATGCTGCGGAGCAAGTATCAACGAACTGGCTCCTTGGTCGTGACACGTAAACCCTGCAAAAGGGAAACAGGTTCGATTGTATGCGTGAAAAATGGCTGAAACGTACAATAGAAAACGATAACACGATCAAACAACGTGCCTTGAATCAAAGATTTATTTTGCGGAAGTAGAGTGTCCCAAAGTGCAACGTTACGTCCTTCGGAACCATGGCCGGCAGTCGCTATTAAACTGCACGCGCCCAGGAAGACAAAATCGGCCGTTACTTTGCTATGGCACTGATAGTTCTGAAAATGTAAATTCGATATGTGATCCACAGCGGTCCACAGCTGTCATATTGTATTACATTGCATTGCATCAGAAATGTATATACGCTACTGTGCAAAAGAGAGAAGCATCCAGTATAATTATAAGATATAAACGAACAATATCTTTATGTAGAAATTGTATTGTACAATGATTGATTTACTGCATTTAAAGTATTAGATAATCCGCAATAATACATATTCTTAGAACTATTCAATTATTCAAACAGCAGAATCTTTTTCCAGAACTTACTGTGTTCTTATTTGATTTTTTACGCTTTTCTATTAAATATGGCCGGGTGCTTCTTTCTTTTGCACAGTAGTGTATTACAGATACGTATAGTAGATCATCCGATAAGTTGTGTCTTAACACTAAACCTACCGAGCTTTAAAAGTAGCCGGTACATGTTGCCTTATAAAAATAACAAGATTCAATTCATTTATAGCAAAATTGAGAAGATGAAATTCAAAATTATTGAAAAATTTTAAAAATTGAAGATGTCAATATACATTTAACTTCTCCTCTATCAAAATCATTAAGAAATAACATTCAATTTAGTTTATATTTCTTGCATAAGGACGTATACGATAGGTAATGCGCGAGCGTGGAAAACTCTTACGAAAAAGGGACGAGAAGTTCCTTCTCTGCAGGCTACTTGAAAGAGGCTGAGATGTCCATCGGAGTCGGCGACGCCAAACTTATTCCCGTGCTGGGAGAATCGCACGCGCGTCACTTTCGCAAAGGTTCCCGGTTGTCTTGGAGTGGCCACAGCAGTCTGATGTCCCCATTCCCAAAGCGAGACCGATCCATCTTGCGAACCAGTCAGGTCTGTTTGCGGATCGACGACAAAGCCGCCGGTAAAAATTGATCAGTTTCATTTCGGCGGATATTTCGTGATTCCTCGACGAGAAAACGAGGCAATTGTTTTGCAAGAAAGTGATTGCAAACTGATTGCAAAAAAGGCTAGCTTAACAAACGGTATGCTTACACAACGGCAACAGTGGATGCGACGAGATTCTCCTAATGCCGTCGATTCTATGCTTCAAAATCTGTTCGAACAAAACAAAGCCAGCATTAAGTCGTGGTTACACGGTCCTCGGTCATTTCCACGTTTCGCAATTGATAATTTCAAGTATATTTAGAGAAAATTAGAGAAAATTCTCGTGAGAAATCAAGGGGGATCGAGGGAAATCAGGGGGGAGATCAAGGGAAAAAAATCAACATCGAATCAAGGAGAAAATCGAACGTAAACATTAGACTACACGCGTATATTAAAATGCAATCAGAGAGGAAAACATGAGAGAAAAGAAAAGGGTAAATGTAGGAGAAATGTATGCTTGTCGCATACGCACAATTAAGTTACACGATACAGTATTGACTCGTACCTAGTGTGAAACAGTCGCGCAATTAGTTGGGCTGTATGTTTCGGTTTCCGTCATGCTAGGTGGTGAAATTTGTTCTCTGCTTTCTCGAAGTTTCATCGAGAGACTAGGATTCATCAAGCTAGGACTAAATGGTCGCTCCGTGGACGTGTACGCGAACACACGCGGTCTTCTCGATCGATCGGATGAAATTGCACGTCGTGTTAGCGTGTAAGTTCACACACGTACAGTAAAGTCGCGATCTAGCTCCCTAAGGATCTCCACGATCACTGTCCCTTCGCTTACCCCTTCCACTGGGGGAACCCCGCAAGAAGCTCGAGCTGCCGCGCGATCCGTGTTTACATGCTGTCTTTTTCTACTTTTTATTTCCACTTTTGGCGCGGTTGACGCAGTCATAAAAAAAATAGTTTCCTGTACGATCTCTGTCCCTGATCGGAACAGGCGATGGGAGCTAGATCGCGACTTTACCGTATGTATATTTTCCGAAAGTTTACTTTGGTCTATTCGTATTCACGTTCACAGAGACGTTGTCCAGTCCATTTCAATGATCGAGGCGAAAGCTGATCGCATCGCGATCCCTCAAGGTCTACTAGAATAGATCGCTGCTTGCCTTTGCTTTTATTTGCTTCCGTTTGCGTCCGTCTCTGGTACAGGCCGGAACATTATCAATTTGGCAACGCTACCTCGGTCCGATCTGAAGTTGGATCAGCCGATCGGACTGATGCTCCGCCTATACGCGGTGTTGCCACGTCACGATACGTCAAATACAGTCGAATCGATTAAATTAAACAAAAATCTAGTAGACCTCGCGGTGTTCCAAGATTCGGAACTGTTTGATAGCACTGTACAACACCAAATTTGTTCAGCAATTACTAAAGAGAGTTGAATTTTGTTGGAGTGTGTAGTTTGCTTGTAACGCGGCTGGATGGAAAGCATAATAGCGTCTAAATACTACAGACGACATTCAGAACGAACAAGATGCTCGGAATTTCTATATACGAAGGGAACTTTGTTTACGCATGCAACGTTACGAGAGGAAAATTTTTCAATTTCTTAGTGTCATCGATCGCTAAAGTTCTTCCAGTTTTCAGACAATTTACAGAGCGTTCGCGATCGCATTCAACGAATTGTCTCGCCCAATCGAAGAGTAGGAAATTGATACAACACGGAAACGCGCGAAATTTCTATCTCTTTAATCTGTATGGTTTTTATGTGTCTCTCTCTCTCTATATGTATGCATGTATATATGTATGCAATGTACGAATGTATGTACAATACGTACGTATGTGCAGGAAAATGAAAATACAACAAATTAAGAACGAATCAAAAATTTTGATTTCATGTTCCATTTTCTGTTTTTGAATTGTTCCAATCGGTGGAACGTAATGGGGTGAGTTTACGGTTCGAATGCTATCGATAATGAATGACGATGAATGAAAATAATATAATTGGCTACAACAAAATCTAGAATAGCGATCGACTGCAGAGAACGATCACGTTCCTTCACAAGATACGATGCGATATAAATACTGCGATACGATCATTACTTGTCGCTATTGCTTCTTGTAAGACAGAACGGTCGCTCGTTCGTAACATTCGTGAGCGTTTAGTCGCGTTGAAATGTGTCAAGAGTACTAGGTTTTATAGAGTACAGGCTTGTAAAGTGTTCGATTGGCAATTAGAATGGTATAAACGGCAAACAATATCTTTCTAGAACTTAAACATTCGTCAAAATAAATCGATTACGAGGTATCGGTATGTTTAATAGGGGTGGGCGAGTACCGGAAATCGAAATCGGGTATCACTAATTTTCAGGTACCCGCCCACCCCTAATGTTCAAGGAGAATGTGTGAAACCACGGCCGTAGTACAGGTCGAAACATGGTCAATTTGGAAACGGCGTCTCGTCAGTCCGATCGGAAGTGACTTGAGCTCGGTTGATCGGATTGATTCTGTCTGCATGGTGTGTTGCCACGCATCACACGTTCCAGCCTGTACTAGAGACACCGGTGATTAAACGCATTACAGGCTTGTATGTATAAGTTTTCCCCGTGTTCTGTCAATATTTAAACAGCTATTGTACCAACTATCGTGAAAAGTGAAAAGCAATATAAAGATTAGCCAGTTTGATCGCAACAGGATTCGAACACGGTTCTATGATGCGAGAAGCAACACTGGGTCAACAAGTACCCTTATGATATTAAGAACTAGAGCAAATCGTGAATCGTTGGCAAATAAATAAATAGAACAAGGGACGAATGAACGAACGAATAAATAGGTAATGCAGAAACGATAAAATGAATGATAGAACATTGATGATAATGGCGATGACCATGGCAACAACGACGACGACGATGATGATGATGATGACGGCGACGAGTGATTAAAAAACGAAACCGGAAAAAATGAAAGAAAGTACCGAATGCGAAACTGGCACTAAAATACTATTATAGAATAATATCATTATGCAGGCTAGAGTTCTGTTAGAAGTTAGTCTCACCGGCTGCAACAAGTGTTTGCTTCTATCGGCAACAAACTGACAGAAACGCAGGTCGTGGGAGCCAGGAAAAGCGGGCATCCCCTTCATCTGAGCGAGCGAACGAGCCACCAGGTCAGTGACGTCGGTCAGACGCGAACCAAGTTACACGTTAGGCAAGCATTGAACAAGGAACATGTTGTCTGTCACCAGTTGTGCTACTCTGGCGTGACCCAGTGCGACGGCTACTCAATGACTACTTATCGGCATTGTCGAAACCAATTACAGCTGTCGAGGCTTCCTTCCCGCGATCTTGACTTCTCTCGCTCTCTCATTCATCTCATTCTCTCGCTCTCTTTTTTCGATTTTGGATTTTTCGATCAATTAGAATGTATGGTAATCAATGAACACGCAACACACGCGTCATACCTTTTAGGGTACGTTTATGTTGAAGCTGCGAATAAGCGATTAGAGCGACGATGAGAGTGCAGTGCAAAAATATATTCTATTCTTTTATAATGGAAGTGTTCAAGTCGAAGCAGCGACCAGAGCTACGCTTACCAGATGATCAACAATACAAGCGTTTCAGAACGAATTAGTGCTTTTTGTTCATCGTTCATCGATTTTGGTCATCGTCGTTCTAATCGTTGATACGTCACCATATCGACGATAGGTGTCGACAAATTAACAAGCAAACCGTTTGTCAACTGAAGAGATGAAATGAACAATGAAGCTCTCCGAATTGATATCGTTTAGCATTGATATATAGAATCGACGAAACGTTTAAATTTGGGGAACTATTCTGCGAAACTCTTAGACGATAATAATTCTTCTTCTTCTCTTCGCGACTAGAAGAAAGACATTTTTCAAGTTTCTGTCGCAGCTCCAGCATAAGCGTGCCCACCGCGCATTCTATGATCCTTCTCAAGAAACAAGCCTCGAGGTAGCCATGTTTCAGCCACGCGTTTTAAAATGTGATCTATGTAATGCGAACTTTTTCTCAAATGCCATGCAACGACGCACAGTGGTGCAAACGCGGAGAAACCCACTGTAAGACGACTTTCGTATGACCTTCTTTCGAAGCGAACGACGTCGGATGCTTCGTTATGGTTCAACGATTCACGAGCATAGCATGCCAACGTTCAATATTTCGTATCAATCTTTCCGCACAAATGAATGCAAGATAGGTAGCTTGTTCTTTGCTTCTGAAAATCCATCGATTCCAACTACGGAGATTAAACGATGATCGAATACTAGGTCTATGATAGAAATATTTGAAATACTTTTAGTAAATTTTGTCGTTTTCGAGGGAGAGCAAACCACTGTGAGTCGATCGGTTTCTTTGAATATTCTTCTCGAAGAGAGACAGAAACGAAAGACATCGCAAAACGCTTCGTTGTCCGGTACTTTTCGCAGGTTTTCAAAGGTTTTGTTGCTTTTGAGAACATACGAATTTTCGTACAACTTCCGTAGAAGCGGTGCCTGGTCGGTTGGAAATTTTCGAGTCGAAACGAATCGAATTGGTTGCGCGTGCGTTTCGTCGAAATCGGGATAATCGAATTTCGCAGATCGTGAATGATAAAGCGATCGAATGAAATTCTGAATACCGATGACCGAAACGATAAGTCACCGCTTAGCTCTCCGTATACGAATTATTCTTTTAAGCCAAACATTCCTGAGGTACGTAACGTCGCGCGAGAGAGAAGGAGAATTCGAAAATACATGACTATGTACATACGGAGTAGAGAACATCGGACAGGTGAAGAGTATCAGAATCATCTGGGTTAGGCCGGAGCAAGAACACGACACGACACGCACGATACGGCACGTCACGACACGACACGACACGACACGACACGGTCCGATCCGATACGATACGATACGTGAGATTTGAATCGACAAATAATACGATCGAAGAGTGCTCGGTATGCGTTTGAATTGTAATCGCGAGTTGCATGGTCGACAGGTGAGAAATCTCGAGGATAACTTACCACGCTGGCTCCTCTTCCGCTCTGACTAGCGATGCCGGACTGAGGTTGTGGACTGTTGGTCTGTGGACTCTGAGCGAGCATAGGTCGATCCGCTGCAGTCTACCCGGAAAAATAAACAAGATTTATTCTTTGAAATCGCATAGCTCGGAGGTAGAGATCGAGGTACAATAAAGTCGCCATCTAAGCCGATTCTCGATTCTGTGCTGTGACATAGATAGTGAGGGGATACAATTTTTTATAACCGCGTCAACCGTGCCGAACGTAGAAAACGACAGCACATGTAAACACGTTCCGTGCCACGTGTATCACCGATAACAAGTTTAAGACTTAACAAGTTAAGAATATATTTCCACCAAAAGAAGGTGGCATTATATAAGCATTATATTATTATATACATAAGTCGAACAAAAACGACTCGGCACGGAACGTGTTAAACCACTAAATACAGTTGAAATTATATTAGTGTCATGTTAATCAGAAAAATGCCACAAATAAATTGGTCAAAGTCCCATAAAAAAATAATGAGAAATAAAGAGGTTTTGAAATTGGATTAGTAGTGGTTCGCACCGATATACCCGACCCGGGTATAATAATGGGTATAATAATATCGGATTACGCGAATATTTACACTGCTCGGCGACCGAGGCAGCTCGAGCTTCTTAGCTCATCGCGGGGTTATGTCCCTCAGTGGAAGGTGTAGGCGAAGTAACTTAGAACGACCACCTCCGCTTAGATGGCGACTTTGCTGTAGAATGTTAACTGTTAAAAGTATATTGCAAAATCAATTTGTGGTGTTCCATGTTTACCTGAATAACCAAGAAACTGGTTGGTTGCACCGCTTCCGGCTCCGGCTGTTTATTCAGATTGATCAGATCGAATTCGCATTCATCTTCCAACCAAGACGGCAGCTCGAGCAACAACGATATATTCATCTCTTGAACTTCGCGTGGCGTAGCCAATGCCATTAGACCTGGATTCACCTGAAACGGAATATCGTGGATGCAATTCAATCGTCAAACACTGAGGAAACACAGTTTCTACTGTGGAGAATGAGTTACCTGGTTCAGACAAAAAGCGCTGATGCTATCCTGTTCCTTGTGGATGATACGGACAGGCTCAGGTAAGCTCGTAGTTCCGCTGTCGCTACCCTTGTCTTCCGTCGTAGTTCCACGATTTAGATGATCGATCGTGCTGTGATTGCTCTCCAGTATCGACGACAGCGATCTTCGTTTCCCGAACACGGCTCGTATGAATATATCCTGTACCAGTTCTTGCCTGATCAAGAAACACCAGAGTCGATTGGCCGGAGCTGCCGATGCCAACCGCGTGCTGAACAGAAAGGAAAGAACAAGTTCGTCGATTCATTTGGTTTGTATACTTGGAATCGATCGAATCCTCATCTTACTTGAACGGTGTATTGCCTCTCTCTAGTAGCGATCGATACTTGTGTATCGCCGGTTTTCCTGGTGTAGGCGTTGGGTCGGGTGCACACCCAGGAATGTAATTGATCGGTGGTGGTCCCTTGTTGTCTAATTCTTCGCGCAACGTTTCCTGCCACTGGGCTACCACCGCCAACGTTCCGTGCGTCAACGGGCTGCTAACGGGTAATTCTGAAGAAAACGTCGTCGTTTTTTACTCGACATCGAACGGAGAGCTTTCGTAATCTCCTAACTGGAGGTACCTTGCATCTCTATGCCAGCGACGTTCAAGAAGTCCTGAAGTTGCCTCTGCAGTATCTTCACTATAGCTAATCGCATAACGCACCAACTATGCGAGTTCGGATTCGAGTGCTCCGTATTGTCCTTTGGTTTGATCTTTGGCTTCGAATTGGTGTCGAACACGTCTTCTTCCTCTTCGGACGAATCCAAGTCCGACACGGCCGAGTCGGACGAATCGTAATCGATTTCGTCCGCGTATTCGCTATCTATGTGCGGCTAACTCCGTGGAAGCACAACGAAGCAAAAACAACGAAGAATCAAGTCAGTCAATGAAAGTCAACAGTCATTCGAATGAAATACAATAATAACTTACCTTCATTAAAAAGTATGAAACCATGCTCATTTGCGGCGGCACAAACTGTTCTCTGTAAGTGGGCTTGTCCTCTTTCATGTTTGGTTGTTGACCGGTGAACTGACCCAATAGTTTCATATTCAGCTTTACTCGCTGCTTCGTCAACGACGTCATGGTATTCCATACAGCTCCCGCGGTGGTTTGCGCTTCGTTGGAGGTACCATCGCCGGATTTTTCCACCGCTCCCGTTGCCGTTCCACAAGCCTGACCAGTTTCAGACAAGTACGAAATATTACATTTCCGTACAAAAGATTAGTATACGTTGTACATAGGGTAATGGTACCACCAATGTTATCGTGCCCCACCCGGTTATCGGACACAAAACAATCTTTTTCGAAATTAATAAAAATAACATCAAGTACCTAGCATTACTTTATTTTTATTTTTTTTAAAAATAAAATTAATGTTTCCCTTTCGTATATAAATCAAAAGTATTACAATAATTTTTAGTCAAAAACCTTATTCCCCGAGACAATGCAAGTTTTCGTTTCCGATCATAGAAAATGCTAAGAAACTGTAATACACCAGAGGATAATAAAATGATGATTTTATTGTGCTATGGCATAAAGAAATTAATCAATTAATTTGTTATCACAAATCTCTCGTGTCCGGTAAATAGGACCAAAACTTCGGATTAAAACTTCAAATTAATAAAAAACTTTCAAGTCGCCACTAAATATCTGGTAACCGGTACCTTTACGATACCCATAATATTTTTACCTGACTCGTAGTGCTCGCGACTCGCAGTAATTTCTTGACACCGCCTCCGAAGAGACAAGACCAAGTACTGTTGTCGAAACATTGTCCCACGAGCCTGAAGAGAATGTGGCTGTCGCAACTCCACAGAGCGTAAACGAACAAGCTCATGTAGGTTGCCACGAAAGCTTCGCAGAGAAGAATGTTCAACTTCGGCGTGTCCTCGTCTTTCTCGCGGGCTAGTAGGGACCGCAAGTTTGTCACGCCAGGCCACTTGGAGGGTGTCGTGTTGATGCACACGCCATCGTCCGTCGAGTATCGTCGATGCTGTCGATTCGAGGCAACCAAGTGTCCACCGGAGAACGCTTCCACTTCGGCGACAGCTGGAAAACTATACGACGGCGGTCAATTCCGAATTAACGATAGTCTCGCGGAACTTACCTGTCCGGTTGTTGATGTTTCATGACGAACGTATCGGAATCGCAGAGCGACTGATAGATACAAGCGCTCAGAGCAACCGCTAAATCCCTCATTATAAATACTTCGCTGTAGTGCGTATTTCTCGTCGGCATCGGCGGTTTCCGTAATTCCACCAACGTTTGCAACATGTCGTGCGCGAGCGACTAAAGAGAAGAAAATAGCATCGATCGCGTTGTCTGTAAAATACTTTTAAACATTTTTAAACGCTTTTACATACCTGCAAATGTCTGACCGGATCTGCTACGACGGTTTTGTTGCAAGCCACGCTGGCGCTCAGCAGAGGCAGCGTGGTGGGGAACGGTAGAGGACTGAGCAGTTGTTGTTGCGTCTTTTCTTGTTGCAGCTCTTGCAGTAAAAGGACCAGTTCCATTCTTACGGACGCCAAACCTCCACCAGATGCTCCATGCAACGAACAATAGGAAAGCAACGTCCGCAGAAGAGTCTCGTTGGCTGAAACCGACGTGCAAGCAGAATTTTATGTAAAGGACTCCATTGCGTTCGTATACGCATCAATACGTATCAAGCTTTAAGATATACACCTTTCAACCATTTCTTTCTTCGCACGGCTCTCTGCACTTTAGCCTCGAAGTCTAATTTGTCGGCAACCAATATCTCGTGCAACGTCGGCTGTTCACCAGGCCTGCTGTGCGATTGTATGTCATCTATCATACCTCCTGCCTCGTCTACGAGCAACAGATACGACAACAGATGCGATCAACTTCGAACCGTACAACATTTACGTTTACGACGTATCGTAAGCAGTATCGTACTTAAGGCTAGAAATCGTACTTACATTCCGAGACATTGTACGCGTCTCCGTCCGAGTTGATACTGTAACTGCAAAGCTGTCTGAGGGCGTCAACTTCTCGTTCGAGCCACACGTACAGTTGATATCGAAGTTGGCCTCCGTCCACTTCGAAACCCGTTGCCAACGTTGACAATTCTTCCATTAGAATTTTCAGACAGGCGACAAATTTTAATTGCTGCGCCATAATATCCAACTGACCCGACGTTTTTCCATTTTTCTCTATGAACAACAACGCAAATAGGACCTAGGCGCAAATAGGATTTGCGCTTTCACGGTACAACGGTAAAAGCTCGCTCGCTCTCACCCTCTTTATCCGGCAGTTTGCTGTCGTCGGTCTCCTTTCCGTCTAGTTTCATACTCATAGGGGGACTGTCGGGATCGTTGGTTTCGTTGGCGTCGTCGTCCCAGTTCAACGTCAATTCGTCTTCGGTTTTGCGGCTCGCGGGCTCTTCGGACCAGTCGAACAAACCTAAGGTTGGATTGCTTCAGCGTTCGATCGATCATCCGTCTGAACAAATAAGTACGTACCTGCGCTCTCGTTGGTCTTCCGCGGTTGGTGGTCCCAGCTAATGATACCCGTATCTATTTGAGAATCCTGCTTCCGGGACTTGCTCGGGCTGTTCAGTAGACCTTCGAGACAAAATAAACGAGAGAAGAACAACGCTACAAGCAGAAGAGTCGTGTAACGACGCGACGTTCTACTTACTAGGTGAATCCTCGCAATCGGTGTCCATTACTTTGCTGGGTAACTTGGACAGGACTTCGAGAGCAAGCGCGGGACAACCTGCTTTGAAGTGTGCGTGGGCCGTAGTGAAGTACAGTTGCCTTTCCAACGGGGTGATACTGTCTTCCAAGGTTAGTTGCTTGTCAGGCTGGGTTTTGGTATCCGCGCCGTAACTAAATCCGGATATCACCACCGAATGTCCTTTCTTCTTGTCTTGCGCGGTGGACGCGATGTATTGTCTGATCAGCAACGGGTGCGTTCGAAGGTAGACGTAAAAGTTGAAAACATTTGGATTCGCTGAAACGAACGGCGAAAGTTCAGCTGGAGTACCAAGATATAAAAACTGTGATGTCGTGTAATGTTTTCCTCGTACCTGTTGCGCCTTCGGGTTTATCGGATTCATCGTTGTACTGCGAATGCAAGGTTCCGACATTCGTCAAGAGCAACGTGTTCAACGATCCTGTGTAATCCTTGAGGATCCACAGCGCCATGCTACGCAAGAACGGATCCGGATGAGCCTTGTTCATGTCTTGATTTTGTCCTTCCTTGTCGCAACCTAAAATCTCTTCGTAGAGCAATCTTCTCATATTCGGAGAAGTGGTGTCGTCCTCGTAGAGCCGAGCGATGACCATGGCCAGCTGAATATCGTTCAATTTGTGCAAACAAACGTCGATAGCGTCCTTGAGCGCGCTCGCTAAAAGAAAAAAGGCTGCGGCATGTTCGAATCTCTGTTTACCGAGCAAAGCGAAAGCGTTCTTCAAGGCTGCCTTCCTCCAACGATCCTCCGTGAAATTGTTCGAGAAGAAAGCGGTCATCCTATCGTCCCTCTTATTTCGAAAAAGTCCCCAGACCAGACTCTTCTTTTTCATGGCGAGATAATAGAGCGCTGCATCGAGGGGTTCTTGTTTCTCTTGGAAAGCCGCCTTCGCGATCTTGTCGACGCACCGTTTCAACACGGTGTTGCTCCTGATCCACCAACCTACGCCGAGCTCCTTCAACACGCTCCACTTTGGCTGGCCTTTCGCGTAAGAAGGTATCAAGCCGAGCAGTTCCTCCTCGGATTCGGAGTGGAATGCCCAAACGAGGTTGTTCGAGGATACTCCTTGCTTTTGGAATTGCGCTCTTTGAGCGAGCGGAAGGCAACGAATCAAGTAGTTGTAATGCTTCATGGCCAATAAGAATCTGAGGCCGCAATCGTCCAACGAGTCCATCGAGACGGTCGTCCCGTCGGGAACGCCGGTCAAGTTTTCCTTCGCGATCGCATTCTTTGCGGCGTCTATCGCGAATCGTTCCGCAAAATCGACGTTGCAAGTCGACACGGTGTCGGCCAGAGCGAGCAGGTGCATCTGATCGAGACTCGAGAGGCCGGGCAAATGGGTGTGCGTCAACAACCGCGAGAGCAATCTACCTTGTCTCGGCCCGAAGTGAGATATTCCTTGCCGTTCCGGGACCGAGGAACGTCTGTCCTTCTGCCGCGTGCAGTCGAAATCTTCCTCCAGCATGTCATCCAACGACTCGTCTTCGTCCAGGTTATTGTCGAACAGTTCGTTGTAGTTGTCTTGCTTATCCTCATTCTTCGAATGCATCAGGTTGGTCTCTTTGTCTGCGATCAACAACGTCCATAGAGGCAGCGGCGATATCGAAGTTATCTCGGCGTAATCCAACATCAGCTCTTCCGGAATCTGCGTGGTCGAACCTCTCGACTCCAGAGGAGACGTGGTGCCCACATAACTGACCGACATTGTCCTTGATCGGGACCATCCTCCGCCTCCTCCACCTCCGCCACCGACACCACCGCCACCACCGCCACCACCACCACCACCGCCTCCACCTCGCTGCCTCAGACTATCTTCGTCCGTTCTCAACGGACAGGAACTTCCTATGCATCTAACCAGATGCGCCAATATGGCTTTCACCCATCGGATCTTTCCGGAATTCAGCAATTCCATCAACTGTTTCGGATGATACTGCGGCAGCACCGGGCAAGCGATTCGCGATGCCTCGAACAGACCGTAGTCCGGCATATAATCGAAGTTCAAATTCTCGCTTTGTATTCCCCGTTTCTTCTTCGCGTCCAACATCGTCAAGTTGATGCTGCTGACCCGAGACAGATGTGGCATCGACGACACGTTCGCCAATCGCCTCTGCGACGTTTCGTGCGCCAACGTCCGCAGATCTTCGTCCCGTAGATTTCGGCTTGCTTGAAACTCGTCCGATTCTTGGTGCTGCAGATTCGAGTGGAAACACTCGTTCTTCGGATTCGGTTTCCATTGCGAGTAAACGTGCATCTCGGAATCCATGCCGACAACCAAAATTCCATCCCTCACCCAAGATATTTGCATAGGCAACGGCGGAAGCCCGTCAGCCGTGGTCAGCTCGATTTTTCGTAGTTTCATCCACCGGATCTCGTCGACGAATTGCGGTTGCGCCAACGACGACGCCTTCCTCAATATCGGTCGGTTGGTGCTCTGCGACTCTTTCATCGCTTTCATGTTGGCTTGCGCGAGATCCGAGCAGACCGGTGTAAACAACATAATCTTTGACCCCACAGCAACCGTCAAGATGTGCGAACCATCCTCCTTCGATACCCAGTCCAACTGTACCAGATGCTTCTGCGTGAGCGGGCAGGTGTTGCCGTTCTCTATGATCGACTTTCGCAGAGACTGAAGCGTACTGAACGAAGGAACAGCAAGCAGACCTTTCGGAACCGTGACAACACAGCTGTTATTAAATTGCTGATCTACTGGCTTTTTTTTCGTTCTACTGTAATCGCGCGCTTGTATAGAACGTACAGAGGGGAGGTTCACAACCGAACCAGCGATCACGGATTTCTCGTACAAATTGTGATTTATGCATTTATGGCTTATAAAAATGTTTAAAAAATGCTGGATTTTTATTTATTTTGAAACTACAAATACTGTTACCAATGAAAATGGGATTTTATTTGGTCCCACTTTCTTAAAATTTGCCTACAGAAATTGAAAATTATTATCTACAGAAACCAATTGTAGAATCCGGCCGTTTATCCCGTCGAGTTGCTCTCTTTGCTGTATTTTACGGACAGTCGTTCTTTCCACTTACCTGCATTCGATTTCGTGGTTTCGCCATTGTCGCCGTTCCTTGGCGAACGTACGTCTTCGTGGCTGAGCGTTTGCAACACTTGGGTAAGCCTCTGTTTCTTTTGTAGAAATCTACTGTCGTAAAGGTAACTGAGATCCAAATGCTGATCCACGGCGATTCTCGGCAAATGTATGTTCTTCAAGTGTATCGTGTCCTCTAGGATCCACTCGCTGCCACCGGTGCTCTCGCACTCGTAAATGGCCACGCACAGGTTCACGTAACGCGAGTCGGGGTCGCTTTTTGTCGGTCGCGTAAACGACTTGCCGTACTTGTACGCGCACGCGATCCGTCCGCTGTACGCGGCGCTTATGTTCAACGGTTGTCCTGAAACCAAGTTCGGCTAAAGTTGTCTAAACCGTCGCCATTCTACCGCGACCCAGCCCACGCTCTTCCCACCATATCTAGACCGCAGTCGCCCTCAAAGATCCTATTTTTACGTTTACGAGATGTAGTTTGTATTATTCGGCAATGTAATTTGCATTATAAAGCTGTGACAAAAATTACTCCTTCTAAACGTAAAAATAAAACTTTTGAGGGCGGCTGTGATTGCCTAGATTGATCTTTTATCTAGCGCTTTTGACTACCGAAAAACCGGCGCATACGGTACGATAACGTACCGGTAATGTCGATCGTCGATTCCTGATCCTTTCGCAGCATTTCCCACTCGCACCATTCGTAACAGAGCTTCTCGTCCCCTGGATTCTTTGTCACTTTACATTTCCAGAAACGTATCGTGCTGTCGCTGCATGCTGTCACTATAATGTATGGTGCGAAGCAGGCAGGGTATATGGAAGAGCTGCTCAAATGGCCAGCTGCTGGCGCCGCGTGTACCACCTGCGAGGATAATCGGGAAACATGGTATATAGTGTCTGCCCTATGTTACGTAGGGTAAACCGTTAGGGTTTAGGTTTAGCCATTGTTACCAACCTCGACACCGTCCGGCAACGGTAATTCCTGAGTACAAGCTTTCGTGGTTGTAATACGAACGTGACTATTTTGTGGTCGTCTGTGGAAAAATGTATCGAATTCACCTTGACTGTCGCGACGCGTTTGACTCGGTCTGCGAGATCGTTTACCCTCCGAGTAATTATATCGCCCGGGTGTACCTCCCTCCTCTTCTTCGTCTTGCACCAAATGAGAATCCGGAACGTACATCATAGATCCTGACAGCCCTGTGGAATCAAGGGATACCTACGTAAACATTAATGGACGGAGAAGAACTCTGATTCTACGTTCTACATGCTTGCGTGCACATTGTCGAATCTAGTACCGGTGGTCTCCGGCTGAGAGGCTATAATCAACCGCCACATGTGCACCGTTGTACCGTTCTGCGTTCTTTCCAAAACTACTATGTAGAACGGTTCTTCGAAGATCGCCGACTGCTGTAAATCTACCATGGCGTCCAAGGTAGACTCCATCAAACCCAAGTCGTTCGCTGACGTATTTACGCCAGCCTGTTTGTCGTCGTTTCTATCCCCTGTGATCAACTGTTCTTGAAATACGTGTAGGAACTGTGTGTTTTGCCAGTCCTACGTTCCAAATTGAGAAAACACATTTTCGTTAGTATTAAATAGTAAAACCACCAATTCGTCGGTTCCGATGGTACTCACGTGCGTTGCGTCGGCGATAGCATCCAACTTGATCACGCAACCGGGTCTCGCTGTTGATTGTTGCGACACTATCTCTATCCTGCAGTGAATGGACTGTCTGACACCATCGTCGGATGACATGTCCGTCGAGAGGCTCGACATCGAATCCTGTTGCACGGAAAACGATAGATCAGCGTACAAGATCTATTTTCGAGGAAGATCTCATTCGGATTCGTCTCGGCGATCGAGCGTTTCCGTTTACCATCATTCTGCTTCGTCTTTCGCTGCTCGACACTTCCGCCAGGAGCGTTCTAGCATCGATAACGGCTTGATAAACTCTCAAACTTTCTCCGTCGCTGGCAACGAAACACGCGCTCGGAGAATTCGACAGATTGCCCAAGGTGGTGCTCGGCAGTAACGTTGGGATCCAAGCCACGTTGCTGAACGCCGAAATCTCGGGAGAATTGATACGCGCCAATTCCGAGACTCCGCCGCTCTTCGACAAAGGTCCAACCGTGTCCACTCGCCAAAGTATCAACTCGCTGCAAAATCCCTGGAATAAATAGAAGCCAATATGCAATGAAATATGTACGGCATTTTATTTTCTATAGTTTGTTTTAGTTCGGTAAAAATTTCTTCTCACAGTGGGAGACACATCTTTTGGGGATGCTTTGTTGAATCCGGAGCCCGTCCTGTTATTCGAGGCTTCACCTGTGTCGTTCTCTCGGCATTGAGACCCGGAAAATTCGGGCATATTGTGATGCGACGTTGTCACCAACAACGGTAACACCGGATGACACGTAATATCGTTTACTCGAAACCGATGCCCCGACGCCCTCGACGCATGTCCAATGCTCAATACCTGTCGTCGAAGCAAAGTTGCTCGTAGCTTTCTTACGTATATTATAATATATCGCGTATACATATATAGTATATTATAGCAAGCGAAACGTGCAATCGAAAATGTTGCAGCACGGTTTATCGAGCAACCAAAACTGCTGCAGTAAATACCTGGGAAAATTTCGTTCTATCGGCAAACGTTAGTTGCCACAAATTCAATGTACCGTTCGAGTGCTTCGACACCATGGAGACGATCGGGCTAGGATGCGTTAATAAATCGTTGACCGTCTCTTGATTCGTTTTACGAGTTTCCAGATGTCCTTCTTTCTCTTTTCCCGAAGCGTTCTGACCAGCCCGCGTGTCGATGGTGTTTTCAATATTTTTTAACAGTTCTTGACCCGCTTTCGACGTTAACGTCGACTGTTCTTCGTCTTGTTCGATCAGACTCGGTAACGGTGTAGCGATTTCAACACCTGCGCCGATACAACATTCGATCTTGTGAATTGAACAAAATCTCCGAATTCGAAAACGGCGATCTTTGAAAACGCCAATGATATCGCTCACCGTCGGTGGACGTCTTCGTCGACGACTTTGCTACTTCACGGATATTTAACAGAGGACCGCCGGTGTTGTGAGAATACATCGATACATTGTGACTCATCGTTGAAGCATCGCCGAGCGGAAACGCGTTAGGTATTCGCGTCGAGAACGATATTTGCGCTTGTCGAAACGATCCTGGGTGGTATTCGTCCAACCACTCGATGTGCCAAATCAAAAAACTACCATCGATAGGATGAATCGAGAAAAGTAGATCCGGATTATGATGCCAATCCCGCAGTAACGTCTCTATCGTGGTGTCCAAAGAATCCGGGGCATGATTCATCGAAGACGTTATATCCGTTGCGATCGAGTTTATAGAGGTGGTATTGCTGGATACGAAAAACAAAAAATATCGTAGTTACGATAATTTCTTCACTAATTCACGTTCCCATAATTTCTTCGACGCGACCTAAGAATAGCGTACCTAAGACTTTGATGCGAATGCACGCTGTGCGGTAAACTGTGGTGCGAGGAGACTGTATGAGTCGTGTGATGTTCGTCGCTGCTATGATCCTCCTGACTCATCGATCGGACATTGGTCCCTGGTTTTTGCGGATGTTGCAATCGTACTCCCTTTTCTACGATAGACAAAGCGATGGAATCGAATCGAATCGAATCGAGTCAAGCCGGAGTTATATTCGATACAATAAAAAAGAAGAAGCTCACTCAAGGGACCCTCCTCCTCGAATTCATGCTCCGCGTTCTCCATATCCTGTTGATGCTGTCCTTCCTCTTTTTCTACCACTTTACGAGTCAGTTCTTGCAAAATACTTTCTGCTTGCATCGTAAAGTGCATTTCCTTATTGTTCAACCAATGCAAAATAAAATTTGGTTCTCTCTCTGGATCTCCGGTAATCAAACTTGGTACTAATGGTATGTCTACGATACGATAGGACAAATCAAGTTCAATGTTCGCAAGGTAAATACCTTCTCGAGAGAAAGCCAGTACCAGCAATGTCTTACCAGTTTCCGCGTTGATGCTAGCTGCCAAGTGGAAATGCATTCCTGGATAGTGACCAGAACCTTGATAATTATTGTGGAAGTCGTGCACGGAATACGTCGAGGGTAAAGTTGGTAAGGTTGGAGCCGTGACGTGACCGGCCTGATGTTGTTGCTTCGCGTGTCGACGGATATGAAAACATGTTCTGCACCAAACACGAAAAATGTAAATAAACCAGGATGTTTAATTGTTATCACGATTTAGACTTGAATTCGAATTGTTAGACAAGAATTCGACCATTTACGTACTTCATGTGTTTCAGCCGTTGCATGAATCGATGTTTGTGCATATTGTGATGTCGGTGTTTACCATGATGACCATGCCTGTCGGAACCTTCGAACTGACTCATATTAGCTAAACCTTCGACCTCCGGTGGAATCGTTTCAGCCCATACTCGGCAAATATTGTCTCTACAGGATGTGACCAGCATGTTGGAAACGGAACCCCTGCAGGAAAAACAGGAAAAACAAAGTTATATAATCGTTAAATTTCTTCGAAAATATTCTTTTTCTGCTAATGGTAAAATATTCTGCTATGGTCTACCGTACATACTTTGGCATGTATTTGCTAGTCTTGCGCCAAGATAGGTGTGTGACTGCACGCGGATGAGCAACATAAACGAAGCTGTAACTATCGCTGCCTGTAGATTGCGAGACGTTTGTATGATCCACGTTCCTCGTTGAAAATACTAAATCAGTTTAAACATGGTTCTTGATTTCCTTTGTATTCTCGCAACGAGTCGCGGTCGATCTCGCGGTCGATCTCGCGGTCGACAACAATCGATAACGGTGTATCTCATGCACATAATATATAATATCTGGTAGACATACAAGGATCTTACATTGTTTGTTCTCGAACCAAATTTTAACTAATCTATCGTTAAATCCTGTGGTCGCGAATAACGTCCCATCCGGACTAAAACTCATCAGATGCACCGGCGTGGCTGTGCGACACTTCCAAACGCAATTCCAAGCCCCTGGTTCGTTTCCATTGGTCGAATCTCCGGGCGCAGGGCTGTCCGCTTCTCCGCCAATGGAAAAAGTAACCGCGCCAGCTGTAAACGGTCATACAATTTACCAAACGTCTTTCACCATTTCCAATAAAGTCTAATACAGATTTACACAGGGTGGGATTCTTCTTTCGCTCTGAATACTGACGAAAATGTCCTGTCGTACAGGAACAAATATAAGGTTTATTCGCGGCAATATTTAAAATAGAAATCAACTTTGGGGAACAAATGTTATTGCAGCTTCCGTTAAATGAAATGAAATGAAATGAAATGGAACGAAATGAAATTACATAATGAAGTAGAAGCGTAAAAATGTCAAAGGATCAAGCAAATATGCTTAGTAGATGCTGCGTCCAAAGTATGCAGAGGCCAATCGATTTTCTTTAGTTAGCAAGCAGAGAATCGTTTAGTTCCAAAACTCGTAATCGGTAAACGCATAATACCATATATCTCGCAATTGAAATTCAGAAAATTAGCTTTTCCATTGTTCGTGCTCGTATCGAAAACAAACTCACGGTCTGGAAGAACGTTCTGAGTATTTTCTTTTCGTCTGGACGCAACGGTATCTCCTGTTTGCGACAAATTCGCCTTTGCCGCTGCGCACAACGTTACTGTTTTGACTAACGACAAGGATGCTGTTACTTCGATCGGAACAGGCGTAATAACGAACAATGCTGATTATTCTTACGTCTAAGCTACACAAGATAAACGAGAAACGCTTACATTGCTCTTCCTGAAAAGGGGTTATATTTTGATGCCATAATTGTAAAAGTTCTCCTCCGGTTAGTAGCCTTGTCCCTTCTAAATTCCACGACAGAGAACCGATGTTTGATTCCGTTTGTAGACTTCCAGTTTGCACCCATCGATATTCCAATTGCTGCGGATCGATCGAACGCAAAGGACACCAATGAAATTAATATTAAAACGACAAAATATATAAGAATAAAGTACGAGCGCAAAAGACTTGAGACAAACGTGAGAACAGGTGCTATGAATCAACGGCGTCGGCTCAAAAATGCAAACTTGATTTTCATAGGCTGCTGCTATTTTTCCTGTGTCGGTACTGCAATCCAAGCAGCTGATTCTTATATAATTGTGTACAGCTCCAGGAATTATCTGAACCCGTTCGAAATTACTAGCCAGAATCACGATATTGCACCCAGCTGCGTACGCCTGCATCAAACAATATGATCATGACATTGTGCAATTTTTATAACGATAATGATAGGAAAGCATGATAAACGTCTTGATAATCAAGATGAAGGAAAACTATACGTGACGAGCAACTATTTACTCGCTGGAATGACGATAATAAAAAAAATACCAGACGTATATGTATCTTTGAAACTTAATAACGTTGAGAAATGTTTCGTATTTTAATTAGTTGATGGTTACGGCAATAACATAAATAATATAGTATAAATAATGAATTCATTGATAGGAGGATAAACGTTCTTAAAGTAGAAATAACTTTGTATACAGTGTAATTGTCTCGAAATGTAAGAAGACTTACCGTAAAAGAGATCCCCTCGACGGAACCGACGGCGTAACACCGATCTCCCGCATTACAGGCTCCACTTAATATTTGATGACAATTCATATTTCTCTCGTAAGACTAGTTCATTCTTCTCGAACCTGACCCGTGAATCAAAAACGTTGCTCGCGACAGCGATAGTCAACGGTTTTTCACAGTTTTCTTCACCTATAAAGACGTGACGTTGTTCGATCCGCGGCCATCTTTAAATGGATTCCCACGGCCCACCGTCCGACACAGTCCGACACATTGCTATTGCTGCCGGAATCGTGTCGTGTCGTCACTGATCACTGAAGTAAGTATGTATTTCTGATGTCCGTGTGCACTTACGTATAGGTGTAGGTATATGCTGCGTACAGCAGAGAGGATACACTCCTGGTACAGGTAGATAATATAGATTACATATATCTTTCCACGAACGATTCAAGTCGATTCTCTATTGTTCTTCAACGAGAACCGAGTGTATGCTCATAATTTATTTATTTGTGAGGTGTAAATTGTACAGCGAATCGTTTGAAGTTTCCATAATCGTACTGCCATCTAGCGAACGAATCATTAAAATCGTTCAACTAGATGTCAATATGTCAATCGGCGCCAATCTGCCGGCAGATTGCTTACTGGGCGGTTATTATTATTGGACTGCGGATCTTTATGCATTTATGGCTTCTGAAAATTATCAAAAAAGTTTTTATTTTGTTGAGATCTGCAAAGGATACTACCACTGGAAATAACATTATGTGTTTTATTCCACTTTCTTAGAATTTGTCTAGAAAAACTGAAAATTGCATAAACATCCGCAATCTATTAATTAAACAGTCGGCCTCATATGAAAATTAGTCCTAAGTCCAAAAAGTATATATACATATATATATACACATAGCTTGAAAATTCGCCTCCTGTAAAACTTACTTTTTTGGACTTAGGACTAATTTTCATATGAGGCCGACTGTTTTAATTATATATATATATAAGTATATATTAAGTATATAAATATAAATATATGGACTGGGTATGCAGCTATTTTTCTTATTGCAATTTCAATATCGATCAAGATGATAAACATGATGAAAATCATTTATTTGACATATGCCGTTTCAATTGAATTGACATTTTTAATCAGTGAACGACGATCGATATTCGAAATCAGTGATTAATGAATAATTTTCTCATTCGATCGATTCTAATCGAAATATTATTTTGTTGTATTTCAAATTGCATACAATTTCATAGTTAGTTTCGTATGTATACTTTTTTCTCTGATATAGAAAATCGAAAAATCTAAAATAGAAACTATTAAATTGTATGCGTAGATATAAGTATGTACGTTTTCATTCGGATAGTTGGCAAAGCATCGCAACACCTCTCATGACCCAGTGTTCTGATGGTTTTACGGTAGGTAAGGTCATGGCGATCACGAAATTCGTCGAATGTCCTGTAGTTGACAAAATTCCGCGTCGCTCGCTAGTTTTGTACACTGGACAAAGATACGTGCTTCTTTGTTCAATGTCATCTTTCTTCATAGGAATCAACCATATAAGGGGAACATTTTCGTAGAGCACTTTTGGTAAACTTTCATCCAGAACCATCTCCTCCATGTTGAATCTCGCACCGTCTAAAAACAATCCGTAGACGTAGACACCGTCTTCCGGAGGGGACTGGATTTCGTCGGAGTGGGTCGCTTTCAATACAACGAAATCAAAGTACAAAAGGTCTATGGGTATTTGGTATTTTCTCGCGTAATTTTGTCGACTCCCGGTGAGAAATGCTTGGGTGAAATAAAATCCGGAGACCCAATAAGTCTTCGGCGGTCCGTCCTCGTACCACTTCTGTGGATCGATTTCATATTATACATGTATATACGTATGTAATGCGTATATTGTAGAAGTAGAAAGTAAGTATAGGTCCACAGTAAATCCTTGATCTAAGAGAGCCCTCTAGTCCAGTGGTTCTTAACCGTTTTGAAATCAGGGATGATCAGGGAACTGATGGGAAAATATATTTAATATATTTCGGAACACCGGGGAAATTCGTTTTTCGTTCCGTAGATCCTACGGTTTCCGTTCTCTTAGATCAAGGATTTATATTGGTGCATGATATTGGAACGAACTCTATCAATATAATAATCATGAAATCAAAGGAATTTGTCCGTTTTCGTTTTCCTATTTCTTACATGTAGAAACTCTAAGCGACGCAATAAATCCTGCACATAACTGCCAAGCGGTTTCAACGACGGATAAGAGTATTGTTTCCATACTTCAGGTATCTTGCTGGTTAGTATCGCGTCGTAAATATCTTCGAGTTCGAGAGACATCGTGATAAAGCCTGAGGATAGAATAGGATCGTTAAATATTATTATCAGTAGAATATCGGTATCCGGTGTCGTGATTATTGTATTTGTCGAATGTATATACGAAAATGGAGGTGATCGATTGTAACCTTTGACGGCCCTTTGAATATTCTCCAAACTAGTTTTCACGCAGCGAACAAGCTTGTTAAATCTGCCCATCTCTTGGACTAGAACCGTGTTCATGCTCTGCTCGTAAGACGTTGGATATTTTTCTAGCGTCCGTGCGAGACTGAAAGCGGCAGGCAGCCTGTCCAAAATATCGCTCGCGATGCTAAGTACTATCTCGTCGTTTGCAGCTTGCCCGGTACCCGATTTCACCGTTTCCTGTTACCAGCAAATGCAAATTCCTTGTAATCGTTACTCGTTTCGGGGGTATACTCGTTTCCAAGATTGCAAGGGTGCGGGATGCGCCTTCTCATTTCTCGATAATGCAAAGATGGGGGTTTACAGTAGTCAAAAGCGCTAGATGAAAGATCAATCTCGGCCGCCCTCATAGTCGCCATCATAGCCCTCAAAAGTCCTATTTTTACGTTTACGAGGCGTAATTTGCATTATTCGCAACTTTATGAAAATAGTCTTCCGAGTAATGCAAATTACGCTGCTGAATAATACAAATTACGCCTACGTAAACGTAAAAATAGTAAATTTAAGGGCGACTGCGGCCTAGCTCTTATTGAGAAATGAGAAGGCGACTTTGCGTTTCTGCACTTGTAGAAGTATCTACACGCGCGTCTGTTATCGTACAATGATAATGTATAATGTACTATGCGAAATACACGTAGAAATATCTATAACACGTAACATATACATAATAAGTATGTAGCTGCGTCTAACCTTTTGAGATTCCCAAAGATCCTATGTACATGTCCGGCATAGGTGCAACACAACACTTTGTAAAGTTAACGTTCGACAGTAGAAGCACAAATCAATTTAATTATCGTTTTAGAAACGCGACGAAATTAATTTGTGCTTACTACCGTTGTTCGCACAGAGAAATCAGTTTGGACTTGAAATACAGAAGGTATACATACCACGCGATCCTGAGATGCCGTAACAATCAAGTAAACAAACATGACGAATACGTAATACAGAGTAAATAGTAGAGGGAGAGGAAAATTCCAAAGAAACTTTTAGCAAAATACCTGAGTAAGTAGCAGCGAAGAGAACAGAGTACCCGTTTCTTGCTGGTCCTTGATAATGTCAGCATTTTCGTTCATACCGAAGACACTCGGTTCAACGATCAGAGGCAAACTTTTTGTATATTCGACGTATGCTTCGTGTTCTCGAAGGGTTGGACAGAAATATATTCTCGAGCTGTCGTCGAAGTAGTAGATTTTCTCGACAAGTAGTTCTCTAAAACGCCATTAATCCGATTATCGAAAAACACAGAGAACACACACACCCACTGCAGGGGTGGCTGGGTACCCGAACCCGAATTTCCGTGTACCCGCCCGCCCCTACCTACATAACACCCAGAGCTAGAGAAAGAGCTCACTTGCAATAAAATTTGGATAGGATTGTGTTAAGAGTTCTGCGATCCCACTCGTCGGTCACCCTGCCGCCATAATTGCATTCGCCGGTTAAATATTTGAGCGCGTCGAATCGAACGTCTTCGAATTGGTTGAGGAACACAAGCAACTGCAATACGCTGATCCGTAGATCGGTCTCGTTGAATTCGTACCTGATGTTCCAACCGATGGGGCCAAATTTCCGTCTTTCTTGCACGATCGCGTGGAAGAAGCATAACGAATAGAGAAGCTTTTTAAAGTATTCTGGCTGAGAGCAAGATTCGAAGAAATCGGGATCGCTGAGCGGATCGTTCGTATAAGATCTGAGGATGTTGGCTCGGAGCCCTTTCGGTGGCTCGTTCGTCATCTTGACGCTGTTTTCCAGAACGGAGGAAGGAAAGTGCTCGGAAGGATAGCTCGTCAGCCACAATCGAAATTCGGAATGGATAGTGTCGGGCATTAAACCCTCGCAAATTTTCTCCAAGGTAGACATCCAGCTGATCGCCAGATGACAATTTTGAAGGACGACCCAATTACCGACCATCACGGCTTTCTGAATCGTCTCTTCGGCAACCGGGCCTTGACCTGCCGAGCAGAACACAACCGAACGCGTCGTTCTAATCGCGAGCCTGTCGTTCCGAATCTACGAATCTGTACTCGCCTTGTCCAAGAGAAAGGTAAAAGAGCCGAGTCGCAGAGTATCCCTGTTCGTCCGCGAACGCGAGCAACAACTGTGCAGGATCCGTTCCAGGCGTCAACACGAACACCAGCGGGATACAGCTATTCGAATCGGCGTAAGATGAAGCAAGATCGAACGGCGGGGGCTCGACAAACTGCGCACCTAGTTCAGCTGAAACAGTCGATTCGATCGTTCTTCGCAGACGTTGTACGAATTTTGCTATCGACGATACCTTCGACGAAAATTTGTACTGCTGGAACGATTTTGTCCGGACGAATACATCTCAGCACCAACATCCTCTCGAATGAATTCAAGGTAGCGTACGGCGAAGGGATCGGGCTGTTTTGCGGTTCCTTCGAATCGAATAAGTTTTTCCATTCTTCGGTGTTGCCAGTGAAGTTGATCCGAATCCCCTGTGCAAACGAACGGTGCAAACGGTGCAAACGGTGCAAACGGTGCAAACGGTGCAAACGGTGCGAACAATGAAAAATAAAAAATTAGACAGCGAGTTTCTTCGAAGTTCGTATACCATAAAACCTTCTACTTCGTCGAGATTGCACAGTTGGTTCCACTGTTTGATCGGCAGCCAAGTTGTCGGGTTCGCGTGTGGATTGTCGATACCGATTCCGCCGGTCAAAAGAAACATCCACTGCGGCGCGGAGAGTTTCCCGCGTTGCTCGATCAAATTGATCGTCAATAGCAACGAGAACAGTAACTTGTCCTTTTCGAACAGAGATCGGCAGACGTTCACGTAAAGGGAGAAGGTGAAGTACTTGATCAGATCGATAAGTCGTTGTTCAACGGTTTCCGCTGGTTCCGTGTTATCGATGGCCATCTCGTACAAATTCACGAACCACGGCAACGAGTATTGATACATTGGGTCCACGTTCGCCAGCATACCTTCCAGCATAATCGGAACGAACATTTATCTCTATGTATAATCTATTAGGTTGTGTGTGTGTTGTGTGGGTAAGCTCTGTCGTATTTTAAAGAAAACATTTGAATCGATTTATAAAAATATATGTTCAATATTATTCAATGATAGAATTTCCATTATTTGTGTTTTTGATTTACAAGCAAAATTACCTGCTCATTTAAAATACGACAGAACTTTTCCTCCAACCTAATACGTGTACTCTATAATAATTACGATACGCTACGATAGGATACGATACCGGTGGTAAAGAAAAGTACAGTCGAGTGTACCGCGATAGCCGTGTATTGCAATCTAGCAGCATCGATCGATATCTCCGTTTGTTCAGCGGCTGCCTGCTTAACTTGTATGTCGTCGCTCAAATACTTGGACGACGTTAATACTTCGATGGCCTCTTCGTCCTCCAATACATTCCCTTCGGCTATCGATAGTATTTCCAAGATTTTATCCTCCGTTTCTTTCAGAAGTCTGAGGAACGTTAAAAAGCGATACGCATAATCAATGTGGGAACATCTCAACGCTACCGATTGTTTTAAGAGCAACGAACAACCAACTTTTTATTCGTAGCTCCCTGTACGATCAAGGCATTTTTCTCCGATTCTAAATCCGGTCGTTCTTTCGCTACCACGATACCCAACAATTGATCCTCCAGTCCAGTCGTCGTTATCATAAAGTTCAATAGCGTCACTTTAACCGCTATCTCCGGTAAGTAGTGTGGATTTCGTAATCTAGAGGTGATGTATAATCTGCGAACGAGACAACCTGAACATGATTTTTCTCTTTCGCGGATTTTGCGGTACGCAAGGGAGCGGATCGTCTGTCCTACGTAGAAATACCTACTTGAAATTGGAATTGTACTCGATGATCGAGTCGCCGAACTTTATACAAATCGCTCCGGCCTGTTTGAACGTCTCTTTGAGTAGAATCGGTTCGAGAACGGCGTCTAATTCTTCGCCCACGTGTTCTAATAGCACCGGTTGGCCAAACTGCAACGCGTTCTCCAACACTCGACCATAATCGGATTGACTCAGACGGATGATGTTTAAATTATTTTGTCTTTCCATATTTTTGATCCATCTGTTGGCTTGTCCCTGGGGGTCTATGATCAATGGCCATCTTCTCGCGTTTCTAAATATTCGACGCAGATAAATAAACGCAACTCTCTCTCTCTCTCTCTCTCTCTCTCTCTCTTAATCAATGATGCAGTTGACTTTCGTCGCCGATCGCGAAAAAAGAAACCTGAAACGAAATTCATTTGGGATAACTTACGCGACGATAATACCGTTATCGATGGAATACGCGTCGCTCGGTAAACCGAAAATGTTCCAAGATCTTATTAGAACTGGATCTCCGAGAATGTCTCGTAATTGGAACTCTTGAGTGCAAATCACTTGCAAGTCGGTGCAACGTTTGATCCATGCAGCGACCTGTCGGATGCGGAACGTCATAGTGAAAGGTCCCATGTATGCTACGATGCCCGACGCGATCACAATGTCGCCCGTCAATCGGTGGTATCTATCGAGTACGAGAATTCAGGTTATACTCAGACGTGTATGCGCATCGCGAATGTCAGAATATCCGACACAGGAGATCGCGAATCGATCTACCTCTCGCCTAAACTGCGCGCAGTTTCCGACCAACGCGTGTATTCTCCACCCAATCCTCCGATTAAATCCTCGGCACGTTTCAATTTGGTCTCGCAATCGGTTACTTTATCGGACATGGCTTGAAAAGCCGCTCTTCGCTGTGCCAAAAGTTCTTCCACCCCCCTTAATCTTTCCTACCCAAGAAAATACGATAAGTATCCAAGTAGACCAAGAATCGATAAGTAGATCGGGATATTATTTCAGAGTATTTCTTCCCGAATCGAACCTGCACTTGGCGCAATTGTTCTCGCTTTTCCTGCAGAGTGTTCATAGCGGTGTTGTAAACCTGCTCAGCTTCCGCTAGAGCCTTTCGCTTCGGGGCGACAACTTTCGATACTTTATCGTACTCCGACATCGCGTACACCCATCGGCAGAGACCCTCGCACGCCGTCGACACCTTTTTCACCTTTTCGGGATCAAAGTCCGGATTAGTCAAGTATTGTTTACGAATTTTGTCGATCACGCTGTCCGGTATATTGTCCTTGTCGAAATTCAGCAACGAATCGAGAAACTTTGCGTCGCTCAGCATTCGCAATGCCGCCTTCCAATAGTCGTCGACTTGCGAACCGTCGGCTTGTTGAACTCTTTGAGGTTTAATTTGCTGCAGATAAGAACGTTCGGTCACAAGAGATCGTCCAATTATTCTAATAATGCTATTCATTCAGACATTCATAAAACGGTGAAACGACAACCTTTAGAACGCAAATGGTCTCGATGACCAGTTTGACTCCGTACGGTGGTTGTTTCATGGCCCTAACTATAGCTATGTCGGCGCCGGTCAACGTGTCCAAAGCTGATTGAGCGCGTTTCAAAATCGGCATTGCCTCGGCCAAATCGGCGTCGCACTCGGCTTTAATCGCAGCCGCTTCGCTCGCGTAAACCTGCAAGTTTTCAAAAGAGGATCTCAAGGAGAGAATCGCAAGGAATTCTGGAGAAATTGTTAGGAAGAAATTTCGATCGTTTCGTTGTACCTGGGCTGCGGACTCGTCGATTTTCACGGTCCTTTCGAATTCTGCCACCTCTTGTCTTTCCTTGTCCACGTCGAGAAGCATTTTCTCAACTTCTTGCGTGGCGGTGATCAATTGCGGCTGCAACGACCTCAGAGTCTCCTGCATCATCGCTACTTGAACTTGCGTCTCGTCCAACTGACTCAAACCAGCCTCGTATCGGGTCTTCGCCGTGATGATCTCGCTGTTTTTCGATTCGATTTCGAGCATGAAAGCGAACCAAGTAGTGGTTTAATCACTTTAAAAGGTATAAGATCGATTAGTATGTTTTATCCGGTAAATTACTTACTCGCGTTTCTTCCCTAGCAAATCTATGAAAGTGTTTATCATTTCGAGGTAGGATGTCGGTGTAACGTAAACGTATCTGTCCAGTCGAAGCAAAAACTCGTTGCTCAGAATCTCCGTGGACACGTGGAAGAATTGGCACATGTCGATTCCAGCCATTCGTTCGTGATCCGTTAAGTCGATCATCGACAAGAACTTGGTCGCGACCGCCAACAGAGCGTCTTCCGGCCACGGCTTCGGACATGTAAAGTCAAATAGTCTACTCTATACTCTATACTATTGTTGCTCGGTGAGAGCAAACACTGGCATCGAAGCGTCTTTATCGAAGCGTCCTTATCGCGTCTTAAAATGATAAATGTGGAGAGGATAATTCTACACGGGAAAATAAGTCGAAAATATACAATAAATTTTTTCATTTGACGAGTCGTTTTCGAGAAAATTCACTAACAATCTAACAATCCATCAAGTTCGCGTGCCTAGCGTTCTTAAGAAGTAGAATGAGTCGGTCATGAACAGACGCGCCAGACAATTCCTATTCAATAGCACGCGTGTTCGCTGAATTTTCAAACTCTAATTTCTCGAAAAGGAGGAGACAAATGAAAAAAATTTGTTCTATATTTTCTCGTGTAGAATCGTTCTCTCCATATTTATACCATTTTAATCAATAATTAATCAATAATTAAACCAAAAATAATTGGCAAATCTTTAAAGTCGTTTTTTAAGAGAAAACGGTTGAATCGAGACCTATAGAATAGCTCCTTTGAGACTTTGGTTCGTCGCGACAAGTTGCTATCGTTGCTATAGAATGCAATAAAAAACGGTTAATTTGTTTGATTAAGGTCAATTTTGCGGTCTATTTTTGAAACAGATCTCCAGGACATATCATTTTGAAACACCCTGCACATGTACGTGCAGGGTGTTATACGCACAATTTATCGTGTTCCTACCTGAAGCCAGTCGATGGTGCAGCAGTTGACCAACGCTGGAAATTTTCTGATTCGAATTCGGAAATTGTTGCCGATCGGCGACATTACGACCACGATGTGCAGCTGATCGCGAACTATCTGAACGAAAAGATTGAACAATGCCACCGCGCTCCCGTCCGTCTGCACGGATCGGTCGCGTTGTCTGTCTATCTGCTTCATCTGCTCGCATATCTCCGCCAGTTCGTCGGCCATGAATATGTTTGGTATCTAGAAAAAATCAAAAGGAAAATAAGAGATCGCATTGTACCGCATCTTTACGTTACCTCTCCAGAGTTGAGCATATTGCTGATGTCCTCCAGAAAACTCTCCTCCTTGATCTGAGTATCGGAAAAGATGAAGGTCGAGTGCAGTTCGGTACTAGTGACGCGCTTCAAAATACTCTTGACGTCTTCGTGCCACGCGTAAGGTCCGTACTGTTGAGTGACTTCGACTTGGAAGACGTCGTAGTCGCTTATATGAGACGCCAATCTGGTCAACGACTGTCTTCCCGAACCTCCGACTCCGACGAGAAGAGCGTGACTTCTCGGCTGTTTGATGATGCGAGAGATGCGAGACAAATGCTCGATCGCGAATCTAACGTGATCCATAAAAATCAAATCCATAAAAATCCGTCAAATCATTCCTTGAGATCGCTGTTTCTCGGTGCTTAACCCTTTGCACTCCTTTGTCGAATGTGGCTCGACATCAGAGAAAGAAAAATATAAATAAAATTTATTTATTTAATTTCTTTATTTAATTGTCTTATTTTTATATTTATTAATTAATTTTTTAAATTGAAACAAATATGAATTACAACAAAGTTTGAGAGCTATATTTCATATAATTAGTAAACAAAATTGTCTAAAATAGGTAGCAGTCGAGAACTTGTCCTTTCAAGTATTATAAATGAAACACAAACGAAACACTTGAAATAGTAGAGAGTTGTTGGCAACAAAATTGAAAAATAATTCGGAGTGCAAAGAGTTAATCTCTCTAATCGTACCAACCGAAACAAGACCAAATTCATCGGCTTCCTACTCATCGAGTTGTACTCGGCCAAATAAGTTTCCACCGTTTCTCGCAAGTGGTCAAGATCAGGCACCTCCTGGTAGAGACTAGTGTCCGTTTTTGTGTCCGCAAAGTCGCAGTACACCAAATTACGAAGCTCCATCTCGGTGATCAATTGGTCACTCTGCAAAATACCGAAACGACATTAGCGGCTATCCGAATTTAATCGAGAACAATCGCATATCCGTAGAAATTAGTAGCGATACGCGAGTACCCAAAGTCGAAATTGGATCGGGAATCCGAAACTTTTTATTGTTCAGAGACCCGAATGTAATAGATTTTCGGGTTTCCGACCCAACGCGTGTCATAAAAACCCGACCTGAGCCTCGGGTACCCGCCCATCGTTAGAAATTAGCTTATCATGTCGCTTCTCGTTCATTTACTGGTTTTTTCGGGGGAAGCAGGTCCTTGAACAAATCTTCTATAACCACGTCCATACGTCTCTTCAAGGTAACGCGTATTTGATCCACCAGCCAAGATAAATCATTGTTATCGATCAAACGATCTCCAAATACTCGGAGTATTTCGTGGACCCAGAGTCTTCTCATGCTTGTTATAGCCGACATTGTCTCTGGAACGGACAGCAATACACCCTACGGACGAACGGGTCGTTCAAGTCGCTAGGACACCGATAGATACCAAACCCGAGACCCAGACTCAACTCAGACCTGTATGACTCTGGAAAAGTCCCGAAGATTGAAAACGTAGTGACACTTCGTGGGTGTTGGCAGCAGGTTGCAAACGCTTTGCTTGTACACGTCCAAAGTAGCTAGGACAATCTCGTCGATGCACGGATCGAATTCTTTACTGAAACCTCTACGATACGCCAGGAAAATCGAGAACAAAATTGTCAAATAATCTGGGAAGAATATTGATAAACGATTTGTAACGAACGAACCTTGTGTCGAGATGCCAGAGAACGATCTTGCTAAATATCATCGTCATTACATCGTCCTCGAACTCGGATATCGTTAGGACGACAAAATGTCTCTTGAATCGAGGCGTAACGTCCTTTCCGCCCTGGACAGGAGGAGACATCGCGCACATCAGATGAACGTCGATCAGTTTCACCATACTTCTGTCTCTTCTATCGTACCTGTAATGAACTCGACGATACTTACAGGTCTTACCTGTAACCGCCTTATCTTAAGGGTGTAATCTCGTTTCCAGGATTGCAAGGGTGCGGGACGCGCCTTCTCATTTCTCGATAATGCAAAGATGGGGTTTTTCAGTAGTCAAAAGTACTCGAAAGTCCTATTTTTACGTTTACGAGGCGTAATTTGCATTATTCGGCAGCATGTAGCTGTCGCAGCATTATGAAAATAGCTACATGCGCAGCTTTATGCTTCCGAATAATGCAAATTACGCCTTCTAAACGTAAAAATAGGATTTTTGAGGGCAATTGCGGCCTAGGTCGATCTTTTATCTAGCGCTTTTGATTACTGAAAAACCCCATCGCATGCATTATCGAGAAATCAGGAGGCGTATCCCAAACCCTTGCTATCCTTGAAAGGAGTCTATCCCCTTAAATTCGAAATACGAGTGTGAGCATACCACTCTCCTTGGTCCAACCACTGACGTAACAGCTCGATGGGAGGTTGCGCGCCGTAAATTTCCTTCGAAGGCATCGAAAGATCGTCGACAAAGACGATCCAACGTTTACCTATTGGTGCACCGTACACCCCTTTTCTTCTCCTGTCGAGTTTCATCAGGATTGTGTCCTGCGTCTGGTTTGTCGTAGTTTGCGCGGAAAAGTTTATGATCAGCGGCTTGTTCACCGCAGGATTGTTCTTTTTCAGTAAAAAGTCAATGATGTAAACAGACTTTCCTGTACCGGTCGGACCTACGAACAGCACTGGCTTGTCTTTGTTCACCAACATCCGGAACAAAGCCGTGTACCGTACCGTTTCCACCGTCGGCACTATTATCTGATTTACGGGAATGTCGCGAGGAATCGACGGTCCGTCCAATAGTTCATCGGTCCATAATTTCCACTTCCCTTTACCCTGCAAGGAGAGATCCGATTTCTCGTCTACCGATCACACCGAAAGTCCCTCGACTTTCCTCTTTTTTTCTCGCTCCTCTTTTTTGTCTCACCTCCTTGACGAACCTGTAGTCGAAAACCGATCCGTCCCTCGGCATCAAAAATATATACGGCTTCAGAGGAGGCTCTATCGGCTTCGTCAATCCAAACACTTCCATCAGACTCGGAGGGAAATCTTTCTCGAGAAAACCGCGATAAAGAATACTGAATTGTTCCCTGTAATATCCTCCCATCGTCCCTCCTAGAGCCCAGATACACGAGAAGAAAAACGAGCCCTGAAAATGTTTCGAGAATATTTTTCGACCACACAGTTCCTACGATTCGGACGGAATTGCGATCGCGCTTCGAATTAACCTCGACTTGTGCTCGAAGATCCAGCTCGCTTATTTCCTTTGCTACCTTTTCGTCGTGGTATTCGTCGATGAAACAATCCATCAAGTAAGTCAGAGAACGAACGAGATTCGCATCCGGCATCGGACATATTTCCTGTTGCACCAACAAACAACCGGAGGGTAAAAATAGGAAGAAAGAGAAAGCAAGAGAAAGAAAGGCACACCTCAACGTCGCTGTGTCGTAACCAATAGAGCAAGGGATCGCAAAATCTTCGGAAAAGCGATCGGTACAAATAATTTTTGAACCATTCGTCCATCACCGCCGGAGCATTGGCTATCCAAGATTGAAGAGGCGGTTCCCAGCCTAACGCTCCCGGTTCCATGTAGATCATGCCTGGATCAGACACCGTCCCATCGATTTCGCGAAAATAAATAGGTGTGCATAAAACGGAAGAGGTTTCGTACCGCACCGGGAGACAGTGGCCGGCGAGGCCACTTCCAAATCCATCGTTTCGAATATCAGATTCGTGTACGGGGCCAATTGAATAATCTCTCCGCTCATCAAGCAAAGCTTCTTGTTATCGTCGAGTACCGTATTCATACTTTCTATCCATATCGCATCGATAGGACCGTCGAAGATCAACCACTTCCGATCGGTGCTCGTCGAAATGGCAAAAACACGATAACTGATGGCTAGAACGCCGTCGCTCCATTCGTGAGAAACTGGATCGAATTGCCCGTACAGTTGACCCAACGTTACGGCTTTCGGATTGATCGTGAACACGTCTACTCGATGCTCGTTCATCAAATTCTGCGGAAGCACGGGAACACGAATAAGGATCTGACGCAATCTCGCTTCATGCTATATCATATCGAGCCAGACTCGTGGCCGAAGATTTTCAATAAAATCTATGTTGAAAATCCTCCTAGCTGTAATATTAATCACAGGACAATAACAGGTTAATTTCGAAGGGCTCGAGAACATACTCGCTCCTCGCACAGCTTCAACGCGTCCGCCAGAACTTTGTAAGCTGCAGTTTTTCCACCGAACGGAAGCCCAACGATCATAAATCCATGTCTGACGATCATCATCTCGTACATCTGTTGTATCTTCTCTAAAAAGACGGGTGTGCATTGGAGATTCGATGCTGAGCACGCATCGTGAGCGCACGCGTTCAAATCGGTGTAGTCCGGTTCCGGCAAGATAACACCAGGAAAGAGATCGGACATGATACCCTGCGTCGAAAAAGCTGACCGTCGATAAACATTTTCGAGTTGCATCGTCGTGTTCTATCTCGATACGTACATTGAACAGCGGTACATCTTCGGATAGGAATTTTGGCAAATTAACGTCTTTGATGCTGCGCAACACGATAATCTCTTCGTCTTCCTCAGGGTACTTTATCTTGAGATTGCCAGCCGCTACGAGAACCGATTTCACCGCTCTCATCCCGTAATCGTAATGATTTTGGCTGGACAGTTGTTCGGAACAAAGTCTGTAGGTGGTCACGATTTTCACCGACAGCGGTCGTGCTTTATAGAATCCGTAAGAGTACAGAGTGTTCTCGCCTATCAAAGCGTAATCGGGAACCTGTAACAATGTCGTTATCTGTATACGGCACCCAACAGACTTCTCTTACCGTTTCGATCCGAACGATAGAATCGTTATCGTTAATCGTCGTTACCGACCATCATGGCAACCGGTCGAAACAACGCTTTGAGATTATCCGGAAGTTCGCTTCTACCGGCGTAACCAGGATTCATCGTGATGAATACGGCACACGTAGGGTCCAAGTTGATATCGGTACCTTCGAATAGAATCCGTTCGTCCCCACTGTTGATGGACCGTTGAATCGTAAGGATTTGTTGCGCCACAACCGACAATACTTCCAAATCGATACGATTGAATTCGTCAAAACAGGACCATGCTCCCGAGCTTGCCAATCCCTAGCAATAACAATTTCAATCAATTAATGAACTCACATTGTTCGAATGTCCGATTGGTTTAACAAAAAAATTTGCAAAACAATGCATTAAAGAATAAAGTGCAATTGCACCTAGCGGATCCATCGGTGCATTTACATAAAAAATAAGCTCATAGCAAGTTCGGACGTATTCTCCTCCTCTAGACGATTTTCTTCTCTATCATTTTTTTTCTATTTTTACTTAAAAAAGAGCTTGAAAAAGTTTGTAAAGTTGTAAAGACAAGATAAAATCGAGTATGGGGCCAATTCGCGTACCTTGAAAAACTTGCCCAACGCGATGTAATCAAGACCGTCGGAGCAATTGAAAACGACGCATTGTTTCGCCACGGCTTTAGCTAAATCCTTGGTCGTCTCGGTTTTACCTGTTCCGGCGGGACCCTCGGGCGCGCCGCCAAGATTTAAACTTAACGCGCTGAACAAGGTTCGATAGCATCTGTCGGTTAACGGCGTTATCACGAGCCTAGACGAGTTGCCTAAATATTCGTACGCATATTTCAACGAAGTATTTATCATTGTCGCGTACAAGTTGTCGTCCTGCAAACCAACAAAGATTAAATAAATGCGGGATTAACGAGAATTCGGACTGGATCGAGATCAGTTGTTTTTTTCTTCGACAATAGTTTCGATTTACCGTCCAATAATATCGCAACTGAGCCAACCAAGCAAAGCCCGTTGCGTCGTCGACGCCTTGCTCGAACAGCGACTGTACCAGATCTCGGCTATGAACGTCCAACGTAACCAACGCTTCTACGATAGAACAAACAACGGGATAAGATAACCGAGAAACCAGGGGATCTCAGAGAATTTCTACATTTTTCCATATGCGGACTAAGGTAAAAGCGCCAATAGTCGACCAGTTAAGAAAAATTCTCTCCGTGAATAATAGTAAATACCTTTAGCCTTTATTAAATAGAGAGACTCTATGCGTGAAAATGCTGTTTGAACTTTTTACATTGTATAATTGAAAAATAGTTGACCACCTATATTAAAGCCAGAAACTAACTAAAGGTGGTTACATTGATATCGTTTACTTGCAACGATTAGTACAAATTGCAAGCAAAAGAAAAGGGCAAATGCAAATGAAAAGAATACGAGGCTATTAATTAGGGTTAGGTAATATTTATCTATCGCACTTTTTTCGAACGATTATTACGTCCGGAAACATTATTTTTCACGTTTTCGTGAAAAATGGTCAACTACCGATCTACCAACTACGAGGTCAATTACTGCCTTTACCTTAAATAGCACCGGCAATTGTTTTCTGGCGGTCGATTCGTACCTAAAGTTGTTCGATTCTGTGTCGATAACTTTCCACGAACCAGATCCACGATTTCGAGCAAATCCTGCGTACAAGTCTCGACATACTTTCCTAAACTGGCCAAAGATTCCCAGAGCGCCTTCGTTACATCGGCCGTCCAATAGAGTTTGCTGATGCACAGGATAGTCTGTCCAGGCCAGATCAGAGCCCATCGCGATCGAACTTCTTTCAAGTAGCCATCCTTTGCATTGATCACCTGTAACATGTAACACGTAAGCAACAAACCGCGAACAGAAGCTTTTCGATTTACAATTCGAATCGAAATTGTTCGAGTTCGAAGTACCGGGAGACGAACCAGTTGTCTAGAAATTGTTACGATATTGGAATTCGTGTTCACCTGTGCTCTGACGCTCTTTTTCATAGCAATTTCGAGCTCGAGTAACCACTTCTCTACTTGTCCTCGAGCCGCTTCGGTAGAAATGATGTTCTCGAGGATAATCACCTCTCCCTCGGATGATTTCATCGCGGTTATGTCCATATCGTAAGTGAAGCTTAGTGTCGCGATACCTTCGAAACATTTCTTCAAATGCGGTTGCACTCTAACGCGAAAAAAGAACCGCAAGGGATACAGTCGATACAGACATTCAAATTTACAAATACATGAAAGCGTCATCTTTACAGGTATGTACAGTGTACAGGGTCACCCGTCCTAGAGATGAATCTACACCTCTGTAAAATTTCTAAATAGTAGACTGTAGTATGTAATAGGTTTTTGTCTGTGCTTCGCATGCTCCACATGCTCCACATGCTCCACATGCTCCACACAATCAAATTTTGCAAAAACTATTTTTATGGTTCCTTTTAAACTTTTTCTCGGTGCAAAAGAAAGTTTTAACCGATCCAGATGCGTAGATTCATCCCTAGGACGAATGACCATTACTAACTAGCGTATGTCTAAAGATGGATGAGTTTCATCAATGTTCTTACCTCGTGGGATCTTTCGTTTCTGACAGTATCTCTAAAAGTTCGTCGTTCGACAAGAAGAAGAAACGAGGGAAATACAACCTCTTTTTCTCCAGGTAGGCCGCCAGACCCTTTTGTATGAGATCGAGCAAGGTGGTACACTTCTTCAAACGTTCGAGCATTTTATCTATTGCGATCACGGACATAACTCGAGGATCGGCCCATACGAGTTGCATGATTTCTTTCCAGATCTATAGATCGCAACGAGCGATGGAAGAATACGATATCGCGTTACGATGTTCTGCAAAATTCTTGCTACCGCGACGATATCGCGACGATATCGCGATATCGTTTACTTGCAACGATTAGTACAAATCACAAGTAAAAGGGCAAATACAAATGAGAACAAGTTAATTCCATATAAAATCTAATTTAGGAACAGAGTAGGTAAATGTTTCGTGGTTTCCTTGTTCTTAATTAATAGATTGCGGATCTTTCTGCAAAATAATGATTTTAATAGAGGAGAAACCTTATATTGACATCTTCAATTTTTAAAATTTTTCTGCTTTTTTTAAAGATCCGCAGTCTATTAATTAATATAAGAAACTACATTTATCTATCGCGCCTTTTTTGAACGATTATTCCGCCCAGAAACATTACTTTTCCCGTTTTCCTGAAAAATGGTCAACTACTGATACGAGGTCAGTTGCCTTTACCGGTGCCTTTACCTTAAATTGCTCAAATGTATAAAAAAATGAACCGATGCGACAAGAGCTAAAGAAAAGGAACATAAACGAGACGTACTTTGTCCACCGCGCTGAATCGCCGACCTTCCTCCGGCATTTGCTGCTGGATATCGGCCGAAGAGAATATCGGCTCGAGATACATCCACGTCGCTTGGACCTGCAGCCAATAATCCATAATGTCTAGCAGCAGCAGTAATTTCGACTCCCATTCTCTGCGGGGTCGAAGCAGAGAATCGATCGATCGATCAAACAAGGAAAGAAACAAAGAATCAGAGAAGCCGACGAACAAGAAGTAACAGAAATGGACACGAGTTCGATACTTACAGCGTCTCTTTCTCGAACGGTCGAATGTAAAGGGAATTCTTCATGGTTTGAGCTTTGGTCAAGTGATCGTCGAGAAGCAATTGTATCTCGTCAACGCTCGCGATCACGTATGTACCAGTGTCTCGATAAGGATTCACCGTGAACTCGATGTCTTCCCAATCTTGATGCATCCGTTGCAGGGTCTTCTCCAAGCTACCCTCCTTCGTCGACGCTTCCGATATCCCTTCGAACTTCGAGACGTAGTCCAGCAAACCGTAATCAAGAATCTGTGCTCGCCGGAAAATATCGGTTGTACATAGTGTCGGTTGCACAGTGAGTGTACAAAGTATTTCTACACCTTTTAAAAACGAATAACTGTTTTTTAGTTGGGTTAGTTTACCAGTGTAAATGTGTAAATAATTTTTTAGAAAATTGTTATTGGTCGCAATTGCGAAGGAAAAAGTAAAGGTCACGATTTTTAAATCCTTTTTGTAGTGTCCATCCTCCTTGTAATGAAAATTGAATTCATGTATTTTGTAAATCTAAGTAAGTTTCATTGTGAAATCGGTAGCTATTTTCATAGCTACATGCTGCCGAATAATGCAAATTACGCCTCGTAAACGAAAAAATAGGACTTTTGAGGGCGATAGCGGCCTAAATCGATCTTTTATCTGGCGTTTTTGACTACTGAAAAGCCCCATTTTTACTACGTTTTTGTATTATCGAGAAATGGGAACGCGAATCCCGCACCCTTGCAATCTTGGAAACGAGTCTACCGCCTTAAAAGGTGTACGAATACTTGGAATCGACTTATACCTTGGCAAGCGTCATCGAATGATCGACCTTAATGGGGAAACCAACTATCTCGGAAACCAATTCCCAGTGACGACTCTTCAACGATGGATTTCCAAGAGTCATTATTATAGGTATGTGCTCTTTGAACTCTTCGATGCGTATTCGCACCACCTCGGCGAGTTTCTTTCCAATTGGGTCTTGGATGGATCTCTCCAGTCTATAAACCGTACGGTAAGCGAGTCCCGTAGCCGTGTCGATTTCCTCGGGATCGTGGCTACCCACCATCGAATTCATCCATGCGTCGTAATTCGTTAAGAACTCGCAAGCAGCGTCGTACAGTTTCTTGTACGGCGAAAGTTTATCCGCTGTCTAGAACATCGGGTCGAAAGCGGATCGTGACGAAAAGTGCTCGAAACTCGAAACCCGAAACAACTGACCTCTTTCCGCAACGGATATTGCGACAATTCCCAACCAAATAATTCTTCTTCCTCGTTGAATCTATCGATAGTGCCCATCGCGGCGATCAATTTATTTTCCAACCGCTCAGCCTTCTTTTTATATCGATAGATTTCCTCTATGTTTCCCCAGTACTGTAATTCGTCGCAATGCTTTGCGTAAACCTGGAGCTCCCGTTCGAATTGCTCGATTCTTTTTCGCAGAGTTTTCTGGTATTCTCCAGTCTTGCTCGCTACTATTTCTCGATGTTGCTCGAACACCTCGGAAAGCTTGTCATACCTTGTCGCGCGGTACGCATACGCGATTCGTTAGAATAGAAACGTGGAATATTATTTCCATCGGTGAAATATGAAAAAGATAAAAAAATCAGTAAAGTCATGATCTAAGCCTGGATCCTCTGGTCCATGCTTCGACAGAGATCGTGGAGGGCTACTATCTGTTTGCAACAATATTTTTGAGCTCGTTTTTCGCAGCTTCGATTTTTCTTACTCCTCTTACGTACCATTGAAAAGAAAAATTGTTGGTTTTCAGTTCGACGGGGGTCAAGGCCGAGTAATCGGATAGGAAGTTAATGTACACGATGATTTCTTGCAGTCGAGTTTGCAATTCAATCGCGGTCTCGGTCTCCGAGACGCGTATAAATTCTCGTAGCTGCATCAATTCCATCGTATTTGCCGGCACGCTGAGCGCTCGATCCACGATATGTTGATAGGCGTCTCCAATACTGGATGCGTACAATATGATACAATACGATGCAAGAGCGACACGATATAAAATACAGCAAGTCCTCGACTTATACGTGGTTAATTAATAAATGGTTAATTTAATAATCTTTCCGCGTAAGTCGAATAGTCCCTGAGAGCAGAGTTGGGCAAAAATTTTTATTTAAATAAAATTCACTCTAAACGAAACTCTGCCTGAGAGTACCACCGACGAGGGATTATCAACCTCTTGCTCTACGATTTATTTTACGGTTTCAGTGATTAGAATTTGTTTTGTAGTTCGTAATTTCCTAAAAAAGGAGAAAATTTATATATATATATTGTATGGCTACATGTGCTCCAATAACTATACATTAACAAAACCAAAATAGAATTTCACGTCTCGGTTCTGAATCTTCATCGCGCGAGTCTTAATACGATCTGCTTTGTAGATCTGCTCATTTGAAAAGAAAATTCAGATAAACCAACTATGTTCATAGAAAATTGATCACTCATAAATAGCCGAATGCCTACGCTGTATACTGTATACTGTATGCCAAAGCAAACACTTATCTTCGCTTCTGTCACGTACGTTCTAATTCGCTTCTAAGAATCCGCGTAAGTCGAGGACTATGCATTATACTATAATATCACTTACGCCCTGGATTTCTGTTGATAATCGACGATCATTTTAGCCACCATTTCGTCTCTGAGTCTGCGAGCTACAGAGGCGATATAATGTATGAGCTGTCCTCTATGAACGACGAAAAATTGATCGAAGCCGGTCCAATGGAATTCTATCGGTATACGCCGAGACAGACGGTCGTAGTGTGAAATCAGAGCTTTGAAACGCTCGAAATCTTGACCGGAATCTCCAGTTAAAACTTGGCCGACTCTCTCGGCATCTGCGTCGGTCATTAAACTCGTGTACTTCTCGAATTCCTTGATCTGCGATTCGGGACCAATTTGTGCTGCGTCGATCAGCCGCGCGATTTTCTCCGCGCACAGCTCCGTATATTCTTCCGAGATCCATGGCTACGGCGATAAATTAAACGATCGATACGAGACGCTCGCGATTCTAGCATTCTAGGCCCGAACTATAGGCGCATGTACGAGTATACAAATACCTCGAGTAAAGTTTTCTCGGAAAGGTCGTTGACCTTTAAAAGCGTTTCAACGCGCGGCAACTCGCTGACCACCTCGTGCAGTTCTTGCAGCAATCCTGACAACGCTTCGGCGTAAGCTTTAAACGGTGGCTCGAACGCAACAATCATGTTTTTTATCAGCATCTTTACATCGAACCCGTAGTATATACTCTACATTGGACAGTCAGATGATGACAATTGAACTTTCGGGCTGCTCGCATTCAAATTTATATCGATCAAATACGCCGAGACACACTTACGCCCGCCTTTGAAATGTAATCGATATACTGTTCCATCGACTGCAAACAAAGCTCTCGCAACTGATCTTCCATGACGAAAGCGACGCAATTAAAAAATCTTTTACACCTCGATGTGTCGCTTCTCAAAGGTAACTCGTCCCTTTCGTAAGCCTAAAGTAATAGTAGACGATGTTTCAATGTTCCAAAAAACGCGAGACGCGAGCAAACATACGTTACGATATACTATATACTATATACGGTACAGCCTTGCTGCACGATCTAAGAAAACCGAAAAATCCCCCACTGCAGCCGATACGGTATACGGCATACGGCATACGGCATACGGCATACGGCATACGGCATACGGCATACGGTATACGAACGTATGTATGTAATTCACTACGTAGAAAATGCTGTACGGTAGACAGACAGATTTTATTTCGACTGTGCTTATAGCGATATAAAGTACTAGATAACGGATACAGAAATACCGTAGACAATATGGCTTGAACCTTCGGCAACCACTGTTTTACAAGACCTTCCCTTGTCTTGTGGCACATTTTTAGGATCGCATCTTCGAAGCTGGCGAGATCGTACGATGTGCCGTGTGATATCAGTTCGCTCTCATCTATTACTTTCCTGTGCCCGAATTCTCGGTGCCAGTAATCGATGATTCGCCGTACAGCAGGACAATACAAGATGATCAATTTCTCCACCCTCGCTCTGCAACTGTGCATCGAATACTGTCCTGCGGACTCTTGACTTCTTTCAGCTTGTTCGCTCGTTCCTAATCCGGCAGTCTGAAAATCATACGTAATCTTAAGTACTCGAGCATGTGAACCCGCTTCAGGATGTGGATATAGTTTGCTATTCCGAAGTAAATAAAATAAAAAGATAGACGAACCTTACTCGACATCAAAGTATCCGGCGACAAAGAATACGCGATCACATATTCCACAACCGCTCTTTTCACGTCCACCACGTATTGCTCCTTTACTTCTTTCACCAAGCGAGACACCAAGTCTTGAAACTTGTACCGCCACTTGGCAGGGATCATGCCCAAGATGCGGCCCAAGAGACCGTCGTCCATCGAGCCAACGTAAACATCCTCGATTCCATGAGTCACGTAATAATAATAACGCAAAAGATCTTTATCCATATCCGTCAGTGTAATCGAATGATCACTTTCAAGCTCCGTTTCGTTTGCTTCCCACTGATCGTCGCACACGTCCGTTCTATAGCGTGGTTCTTCATCTTTCTTCCTCTGCCTTTTCTTCAGGATCTCAACGAGTTGCGCACGAAAATTTTCCCTTTTCTCGCAAAGCGCCAGATACTTGTTCATACTTGTCGATGCTCTTCCTATTATCTCGAAAAGACAACGAACCCTTTTCGGAAGCTCGCAATTTCAGCATACGCTATACATATTGTACGCTATACTAATGTACACGTTCCGAAGCACGACATAGCGACAAGCGTCGACATAAAGATCCACTTGACCCTTTGAAGCGCTGACACGCGCTGACACGCGCTCGATTGCACAAGATCTCCGATTGATCCTATTTGGAATTGAATTAACGTAGCCTGCAGCTAATTCACGAAATTCACGAAATTTACGAAATCCAACGAAATGCTTTCCCAGCGATTTCAATGGTCTCGATGGTTCCGACGATTGTCGATCGATCAAAGGCACGCGTAACTTTCCATGACAACCATGTTCCATTGTATATGCATACACACTACACACTACACACTACACACTACACACTACACACGCATACATATGTATATTTGTTTGTTTCAAAATGTAAAATATTATATATAATTATACTGTTATGTATAATTATAATGTAAAATACTGAAACGCAGAACACACCGACAGTTAGTTTTTTTTATTAAGTTTATCGTCATTTTCGTACACTGAAAATCTATTCACATACAAACGCAGATAAACCATCCATACATAGATACATACATAGGTACATAGGTGTTTGTATATTTACCGGATATTTATTTTTATATTTCTGCATTCATTAAATAGATAGACATACTAACGATACATCCACCTATTATGTATAAGAGACGCTTATTTTCTTTTTCTATGTATACACACAAAAATACACATGATATATCTATTATTTTTTCGCGAACTCTTTTCTTTGTACGTACGAATACTTGTTTGTAGAAGTATTAGTAGTAGTAGCAGCAGTTGTAGTGGTAGTACATAATAGCTTTGTAGCTTGCTGTTGGTACATAAGTATAATAACTATATGTATAAGTACGTCAGTACATACAGTGATTTCATACAGTGATTGGTCGATAGTTTTAGAAAGAAATTGATCGATAGATTCGGAGTGAGAAAAAACTATTTCAACTATTTCTCGTAAATTGATATTTATATTAACACCTGGAATTGGTAGGGCGAAAATAGCTTACAATACATATTGTATATATCCGATTGCGTGTAGAACATTTTTTGATTGTCATTCGATCGATTTCTTTGCTTCTTGATCCCATATCGAGTCTTATACGATAAACATTCACTTTTTTTGTCGTTTCACCCACACACGCGCGCGCGCGCACACACACACGTCTCCAGATTTTTCCTCCAACATTATAAACATGTACAATGTACACCAATTCATGCAATGCTCTGTGTATTTACAGCGATTCACGATCGACGCGATCATGTTTGTATCACATCGATTCGTTTGCATCGATCGGTCATACATGGATAATTTCATGATTAACCATTCTCCATAGATTGTACGCATTTTGAGGTGCACAAGCTTGCACATTTTGACATTTCTTGCGATAATTCAACCGACATCCCTCCGACCAGCCAACTCCCTCTTCAATAGATACAGGAGGAGAAAAGCAGCATTGTTAAATTAGTAATTCACGGAAAGCGAGTGTTTCGATGGAAACCCAATACGTTGTAAAGGTGAATCAAAAGGGTGAATATGAACCAAAAAAATATGAATGCTACGAAATCGATCGCAGAGTATCTTTGTAACGCTCTCATTGTAACGCATAGTGATTTACGGACCGATCATCTTTTTACCTGGGATGTCATCGTGTACATGTCATTCGTAAAATACGATCGTATATTGTCGTGCTTTTATAGAATTATGTGATATCAATCGAATCTGTAGCTGTTCGGCAACGTACGGTAACTCGGGAAGGCAGCGACCGATTAAGGTCTCGTGAAGCGATGCCGGTACGATGTCCAGGCGAATAATTCTACGAAAAGAATAGATATATGCTGCATGTACACATTTTACTATGCATCTTTATTACTATATCCCTATCGCTATGTCTATGCTTTGCAACGTGCTTTGCAAAAAATAAAATATTACTTTTGTAATATTTGTAAATGTAAAATGTACATATAATGTAATATACTACGTCTAATGTAATATAATGCGTCCGTGTCGACGTTCTGTTAAGACATTCAGATTGGTATACGTTTGCAAATGAGAAAGATCGATGAAACGAGTACCTACTATGTAGTTTGCAATGAAGAGCGTAGGTAGTAGGTATGCTTTGTTACGCATGCTAAGCGATTTCATTGATCCCCTATGTATTACCGCAGCTGGTAGAATTACAGTTACAGCTACAGCTATAGGATATACTACAAGGATGATGCTAGGCCATGTACACAGACGCTACATACATGCGCTATCCGTTCAGTAATCACAATGAACGAGGACGTATGTGACAGTTGATCTTCGAAGCATTCAAAGTCGAGCCACAGTTTCCCAAGATTCATTATAATACTCTGTTGATCGTCGTGACGTTGCAATCTAATCACGATTACGGTATTATAACTTGTTATGCAGCGTTCGGAGCTAATCCGCGTTGGCGGCGTTACGATACCGTCTCGCCGAGTAGATCTATCGCTTGTTATTTGTATATTCCCATTTGAGAATGTAAAAGCTCTACCTTTACTAATTGTTTTTGGAAGGCCACCTACGTCTTCGTTTTCTTTGATTTCCCGATCAGATCTTCTCCGTTGCGTCCACGTCTGCCACTCGAGTTTAGTCGGTGTCGCATCGCGTCGAATGGAAGTTTAAAGTTAGTCCTTTTCTTTGAATGCATGCCCGAGAATGTTACGTACATTCCCGAGAAAATAGAAAAATATTTGTTATCTCGGGTTGCCAAGGCGGATGCGTAACTAAACGGTTGCAATGTTGAAATTGGCGATACCATTTGATGCGAACCGAACCGATCCAATCCGATCCGTCCTCGAACAATGAAGCTATCGTCTACGTCTGATATGCTACGCATGATATGTACGGGAGATTGTTTTATGATCATGTTGGGGCATGAGTTTTGTTGACAAGAACGATGCAAAGCTACGACATTGGAAGGTGACATGACATGTATGTAATGATAGCGTAGAATCGAGCGTGGGGGAGGAACGACTATACTTCGAAACACTCTACGATTTACCAGCACTATTGAAGCATGGGCAGAGCGCGTTCAATATTCGATTGCAGAATCCACGTCCACGATGGTACCAGCCAGCGATACTGCCGGTACCTTTCAGTCTTGTCCCTACGCAAATACAAACACCGTTTTCATTTTCTCGAAGATTAAATCTTTTACATAAATGTGTGTATATACATATAGATCGAAAATACGTGAATACACTCTTCCTGTATTTTATTCTCGTAATCCCTTCGAAAATATCGAAAACTCTTTCGAATTGGATGCTTACCTTCATGGACATCGCTTCCCTGAAACACGAAGCAAAATAAAACGATCAACGAGCAACGTCGGTAGGTAACAACAGCAGGGGTACCACACCACAATATCATAGAAATCGTTTACCTCCGGATGCTGTTTCCTTTTCGAGGCTTCTGTAGTCGCTGTATCTATAACTTCATTGACAAATTTCAACGTTTCTTTCATAAGTTCCTCGTCATCTTTAAAAGCAGCTTTCCTCTGGTCCAAGGTTCCGCTGGACAAAATTTTCTCCCGTTCCTCGATGCTCCATTTGTTCGCCGTCCCCTCGGTCATCGTGAACGTGGCAACCGATTCGGCCCGGATTGCACGAGTCCGATGCGGCGATTCTCTGTCGAGTACAACCGAAACGCATTTAGACTTCGATAAAGCCTCGAGCGGACGTCATTTTCCAAAACAATTTCAATTTGTTTATCTGAACGAGAAAGCTTTCAAACCACGGGACAACAGAGATTTTTCTTCTTCTTTTACAATCCCCCTTCTCATCTTCTGTTTCTCATTTCTTTACTCTCTGTCGTTTTCTTTCTTTCGAAAGTGGAAGCCAATGGCACCGAATCACAAGACCAATCAGACAATTAACGCCGACAACGATTATTATTGGTGGCGGTGGCAGCGACGGTTGCAGCAGCCGCTATGCTACAGATCATTATTATCGTTTTCCTATGCTCGTTCCGCTGAAAAAACAAAACTATGTATACATATGTAACTTGGACGCAATATCTTAATTTGTTCGGACAATTCCGACAATTGTTGCAATACTTTTACGACGAATTGCGCGATGTACTTATACATGCGTGGCGATCACAAATGCAAACAAAACATTGATAATTTCCTATTCACGCGTTTCTTTAAAACAAGATCATTTTTCAGTCAACTCCGTTCTCCTTTCACGAAAGAGAGCACAGAAAATTATTAAACGTAGCCACGAATTACATCTGAACAAAGTTGAAAATAAAACGTGTAGTGTGTTTCACTTACACGTTCGCAGAGAAACTCGAGAACAATGGGGCGGTTGACCTTTCGAGCGTAGATATCGAACTACAGGTGGTGCGCATACAGTTGCGTTTAACAGTGGAGCCTGGTGGAGCCTGGATCCCCTCCGTTCAATGTCAGCGTGCATCCAGATGGCCGTCCCTTCTCTCGTCGGATATCGCGTTCAACAGGCTGGAATGATTCTCGACCTGCTAAATTCGAATTCGGCACAATGAATTTTTTGATTTAACGTTCGAGTTCATTTGAACGACGTGCTTCGAATCCAGCTTACCTGGCCAGGGATTCTACCGCGACGAGTTTGAAACACCTGCACTCGTCTCTAAACAACTCCTTTCCTCGACTCGTTTCCGATACGCGTGTACGTACAAGTGCCGTCACCTTCTTTCTCACGAATCAGTCTCATTACCGTTCAATCTGACCGATCGTTGAAATGACCGATGTCACTTACTTTTTCGAAACACGATATCGTAAGACCAGCCAATGGTAGTAATCGATACACCTGTTCCATATCGTGGCTCGCGATACGTTCGGTCACCGATTCATCCCCGTAACGACCGAATGGTGGTCTGCCAGGTTTACCTCGTCAAAGAAATCACCCCGGGAAAATGTTTCAGAGCATGCGTCGTGTTCAGGTTCGCGCGTTCGCGTTCGCGTTCGCGTTCACGTTCACCCTCCTGGTGCGACCACTACTCTCTTCGTTTTGTAAGTCGCGAGCGTGATGTATTCGCTCTTTCCGTATTATGCTATTCCGCTACCTTTTCATTTCTGTGCGTTTGTTTTTACCGAACATGCTTCTTATCTCGGTAAAATCCTCGAAAAAAGGGATCTTTCACCATTGCCGTCGCTTTCATGTTCCGAGTTTCTGATCGTGTTCTGCTCGTATTTTGGTCGTATCCTGATCATTTGGCGCCCGCATTTCTTTCTTTGAGCGAACGAAGCACGATAAAGAGAAAGATGCGGGGATAAACAAAAGTACACGCCAATACGGTTGCAAAACAAGGCGGTGCGCGGGTGAAAACAGAGCTAGGAAGCAAGGAAACAAGCGAAACAGAAAGCGATAGAGAGATTTCTAAACTTAGCAAAAGATCAATATAGTTGGATCATATTAATTGTCCGTTGAAAATGTACGTTGCGGCCAGTTCGTCGCGTTGTCGTTCACGCTACTCGATCAAATTGATCATAACATAATGTGACATTTAATAATGCATATTTTCGAGACGCAGCGTCAACGACAACGATACCTCAAGTCAATTCTTAAATGATCGAAATCAGTATGATACTGTACTCACTTACACAAGCCCATACATTGTATGTATATATAATACATATACATATCCATATCCATATCCATATCCATATCCATATCCATATCCATATACATATATATTTATAAGAATATCGTCGCTTCGATCATTCGAACTAAAATTTATTTACGAGCATCGTAACCATTATTAAAACAGGTTCAAATTGCATTACTTCCTGCTTTTCTTTTTTTTCGAGGATACACGCCTACAATATAGTCTCCAATTCCGCTGAATAATTTTCGCAGCGTGATTCAAACGAAAACGTTCTACTTTCGCTAGAAAAGCGTTCCTTGCATTTAATTCCCGTTCTTCTTTTAATCGATTGTACAAAGCGAGTTGCTCGGAAAGTTTATTCTGCAACACAACGTACGATACGAGTATCGTGTAAAGATCTATCTAGGCTTTTTTCTTGCAGCTCAATTAGCAAAGAAAATACAAACGAAACTAGGCTATCGAGAGTAAACGAAAGCGATAAGACACACCTGTACAGTAGCACAATCTTTCTCGAGATTATCTCTATCTCGCAAAAGAATCGTTTTATTAGCATAAAGCGTTCTAATGATTTCGTCGTACTTTCTCAATTGGTCCAGACATCTCTTCTTTGCTTTATAACTGTATAATTACGAGATACAATAATTTATTATCAAATCTGCTGACTCGAACCGCTAGATTACACGATACATCGCTATACTTACTGTACATCGTGCAAATGACTTTCACGTAGGCTACGTATTCTGTTCGCAATTTTCAGACATAATTCAAACCATTCCGCTTCCCTTTGCATAGATTTTCGTTTAATTTCGCAATCGGAATTCTTAGCTAACATCTTCGACCAGAGCTCTCCACTGAAATTCAATTCTGTAAAACTTCGTTTTGCATATTTTCGTTTGCTCCATAAAATCATGAAACGACAGATACGCTCGAACGTGCATCTACTGGCATCTACGGAATATATTATGTTCGTTCGAAAAATGTTTATTCTTGATAACCTACATTTTTTCTAATCAATACATTTTCTTTGTACATTATCTAAAAAATGAAATATCTATATACATATATATTGTCTCAAATACCGACGTAGCCAAAAATCGGTGATTTAGCTGATTTCCTCAAAAATTTGATTACAGTGTCTTCCTTTTCCATAGACAAGAGTGGACAAATGTGGACAAGAGCCAGTTGGATGGAGAATGTAGATCAATGTAGATGGAGAACGTAGCTGGGATTTTTTTCGCGCATGTACGTTCAAATTCAGGAACGTATCTACGTCAAAGAGTAGGAGGTACAACAAGAGGCGACACATAAAAAGAAAACGAATTTGGATCGGTAAACTTGCTTGTTGAATGCTCGTATACATGTATTTTATAACATATATTGTAGTATATTTAAATTATTATAAGCAAAATTACATTAAAAATACATTTACATATATATATATTTATATTATTAATTATAAATAGATTTAATTGTAAGCAATAATAGTTGGAAATATTTCTATGATTTGTAACATATTTGTAATAAATATTTTTTGTACTATCTCCGTAAGAAATATTCTTACAATATATTTTCTACTTTTTAACTTTTCAATCTTGTGAAATTAACATAAATATTTCGAAAACCAATGTTAATAAATATTACATCCTAAATTAAAATAAAGAGACTTGTAATTATTAGATATTGCTGCGAACTAAACATATTAAATCCAATTGATTTAAATTTCCCGCGTGTCTGTACTGGTCTATACTGGTCTATACTGGTCTATACTGGTCTATACCAGTCTGTACAACCAATGTAAAGGGACAGTAGGTACTGGTAGGTATCCAGTACCGCCGGGAGTGTCGTCTCTTGTTGTATCCCTACTCTTTGTCTACGTCCTAAATTTGTGGAGAAAGTAGTGAAAGTACCGGAAGAGTTCAAAAGTTTATAATTTTAATACAAAATCGTGCAATATCCCAGCTACGACGGAGAGTTGGAAAGTTGATTCATAAATGGCTCGCTTTTCTATTCAAACTTGTCACTTCGCCCAATAGCAAAATTCTGTTTAGCTCAGAACCAATCAGACTTCTCTTTCCCCTGTGTCGTCCAGAATTTCGATAGGTTCAAGTTCAAACAAAGTGAAAGTGGGGGAAGCAGTCGTTTGATCAGTTTGATGGCATTTGATGGGCCCTAAACTAACCCTATCGTGCCCATCACTGTCCTACGCATTTGATATTTGTGAAAGGCTATTTTTATGAGAATATTTTCTTTACCTCGTCGCCTATTTAGTTTAAATTTCTCTGACATTATATTAATTATAGAATTAAATTGGATGCGCCGGGGGAAGTGGAATGGCGGGGATGGATGACTGGGACGTAGATGATAGATGGTAGATATATATTACTTACAATTACAACTTACAACTTATAATACTTACGACGGGAAATAATATTTTTCAATTTGTATATGCACAGAGAATTCCTATCTTTTGTGGTGTATATACAGAGATTAAATTATTGAAAATCGGATCTGTTCCAAAGGTTAATCGTCTAACATTGCGTGGATGTATGTATGTATACAGATGTATTCATGTATCGCCACATTCACGACATAAATATAAACGATACTATTTATGTTGCCATTCAATATTACATCTCGAAGAAAAGAGAGAAAACTTTCATTTCGAGTAGTGTAAACTTCCGAAATTTATAGTTACCAGACTGGGCATTTGATAATTTGATTTGACAATTTCACTGATAAATACACAACTATTGAATGTCAACTAAAATGTTCGCAATACATATATTTTGTATATTGTATAGATATATTGACTTTGCAAGAATCGAAATGTTCAATTAAAAATTTTCGTTACTGAAATATATTATAATTACAGGGTGGCCGATATGATTAGATCATCTCATTCTGTCTATCGTGGAACACCTCCAAGGTCTCGGAGCGGCGACACTAATCCTTCATATATGTATACCGAACACGATGTTATTCGTCCTTTGGATGTTCCGAGTCTACATCCTTTGGCCAAAGATCCTCCTGTAGACGGTAAGTTTTAATCGAATCCATGGGATTTAGATTATATTTTAGATTATATAGATTTAAAATGCTACAATAAGTCAATAAAGATGTCGTTATTGTTCCACAATATATGTACAGTGAAAATGTAATTGCAATTCGTTCAAGTATTTCAATCGATTTCTATTTTGCTATTAATATCTCGTATCTATTTCAGATACTACAGCGAAAAGACTTGTCAACTCCTGTTGTGGTTTAGTAACTTTAATTACGGAAACATTATTAGTTCATCCATTTGTTGTCCTACGAAGACAATGTCAAGTAAATCCTGGTTTGACAAACTACCATATAATACCTATTACCTTGATACCTGTTGTTGTACGGCTTCATCAAACACAAGGAATAAATACCCTTTGGAAAGGAATTGGATCAGTCTTACTTGTAAATGGAATGGCGTTGGCTATTGAAGATGTCATTTCTAAAATTACATGGTGGCCAAAGTAAGTTGATCATTGTAAGACTGTAAGTATTCTCTCGACAATTGCCCAAAACATGGGTCTGGCCAGGGACGCTATTCTTTGACTTTTCCCATGGTCGTCGAGAAGTGTAAACGTAACTTCTTATTTCTAGAAGCGTAAACTTCTTTATTTCTCATTAGTTTTTCATGGGACTTTGACCAACATATTCTTGGTATTCTTCTGATGAAAATATAATTGCCTTGTGTGAAATTATATTGACTTGTGCAGTGAACGATAAAAGTTTTGGACGCAAAGAAGGACATCGTATAGGAAAGAAAGAGAATTTCCCATATGCTGTTCTTCCTTGCGTCCGAAACTTTCATCGTTCATTACACAAGTATAATAAATGTAATATATCTGGCGAATGTCCCATAAAAAATAATGAAAAACGGTGAAAAGTGGTTCACGCCGATATACTCGACCCGCGTATTATGTTATACTTATCGGCGACCGAGGCTTCTCGAGCTTCTGGGACCCTCACAGGGTATCACAGGGTAGGGACCCCCACGGTAGTAGGGGATAGTTCTGGGACAATTAAAGGCCAGACAATTTGGACATTTATCGAGAAAACACTGTATACTGTAAATATTCTAAATGTTCGATTAAAAAAGAATCGACGAATATCGACGAATATCGACGAATATCGAAAACATCGAAAACATCGGTTCTTGAATTGTTCATTTCTGCTTGCATTTTTCTACAATCGTTCGTGTTGCATATTCGTTGCGTATCGTTTATTATACAGATAGCGAGAACAATGCGATAAACAGATATTTTATTCCAGGGAACTGCCATTCAGCAAGTCATTAAAAGCATTGGGTCAGCACACTCTTCTTAAATGGTAATGAGCAATGATACATTGGCAAATAGATTTCTTATAGTTTATAGATTTAGTTACGCGAAATATTAATAAAAAATCTAATAGTATTTCCATAGGCATAACCGCACCATTTTACTCGGCATCGTTAGTTGAGACGGTACAGTCCGAAATTGCATCTGAAAGTCCTGGAATTTTGGATGTTTTTAAAGACGGCGCTGCTCGCCTGATGAGCACCAAGGGTAGATTAATTCCTATATATTCTCTTCTGCCGTCAACTATTGCGTACGGAGTTTCCAGATATCTTTTCATCATGACTGTTCACGGAATTACCACCTACATTATGCAGTGCAGGCAAAAACATTCTCAGGAATTGAAGGCAAGTTGTTTGTTAATCAACTATAAATGTGTACATCAAACCGACAAAAATTGGATTTATACGGTTTTTCTCTTTTTCTCTCTTTCTCTTTTTAGGGTGCATACAGTAAAGCTATGATGTCGGGGGTGATTCTAGACATACACCTACAATCTACCCTGGTCTCTAGGTTTATGGCCGACGTATTGTTTTATCCATGGGAAACTGTCATTCACAGACTTCACCTTCAGGGTACACGTACTATCATCGATAATTTAGACAACGGACGAAGCGTAACACCGTTATTAACTGGATATAGCGGAGCATGGGATTGTTATAGTACAATCATTTCCACCGAAGGTCCTCTCGGTTTGTATAAAGGTTTTGGGGCTCTCCTTTTACAATCTGCTGTACATTTAATAATAGTACGAACAGCGAGTTGGATTCTGGGAGAGTTCCGTGTGTCGACATCATTTAGACCTAAACCGTCTGATAATAATACATAATTTATATACTTGACGTGTCTACAAAAATGTACATACATTAAACCATAGTACAGAGATCGAGTAACAAGAGTTGTACCATAATTCGAACTCTTTTCGATTCATTACGAATCTCTGTAAACATATCTAAAATAAGGTAGAAATAAATCAAAGTTCAAAAATATTCTACATATAGATGCGACCAATTAAACCCGAACACTGCTTATTGTTAGCAAGAAACAAAGAACGTGGTAGACAAAAAAAGTGTTTCGTAGTTTATACGTAGACTTTTACATTTACATTTAATTTATTACTAATAAACCGCGATAAAAAAATGAATGCGTCAATTCTCATAAATTAGCATACATTCTATGAAACAGTATCTGATCTGGTTTCCGTTGTGTTTACTTGCTGTATCTTCCGTTTAAACTTTCTCCATCTTGCATTGTATGTTACACAGCCTTTCTTCTATATACACGTGTATATCGCACATAACGCACAGCAATTTTCAATTAGTGTTAAATTGTTGCTTTTATTTCATTGTTATTGCCTCTATGGTATGCCAATAGGCATTCCCTGTTATATTTGCGCTCGTACAGATCTGCTGTGGCGACATTTTGTAATCGTTATTAAAGACAATGTTGAGGCCGGGATTGTAGACCAAATTCCCTTAACGCAGAGTATTGTGAAAATTTAAACATTTCTATTTTACAATATAAGATTATTGCCACAGATAAGATGGTTTCGTCCATAAGAAAGAAACAGTTTAAATAGATTTTCTTCTACATTATTTGTCCAGCAAACATTACAGTATCATATACAATACAATCTCTATTAATATAATCTATATTTATGTAGAACATTTCAAGTGCAAAAGTTGCGTTTGCTTTGAACTATATATATCATCTAGGTAAAACCTTACCTATCCACTGGCGATCACTGACTATCGTACGTATAAATACGAAACATAAAAACTCGATCTTTACGTAAATTCTGTCATTCTGTAGTTATCTTATCTTGGCGCTTTCAAAAATGTTTCATTGGCACACCACCGACCTCTGGACGACATTGGAAAATAGCGTTATCAGTTGCGATTAACGTTATATTAGTTCCATACCTCGCGAGATTGCTCGGTGCTACACGACCATTTCGCAGACAATGCGAAAAGTACTAACTTGAAAAGTACTGTGTAATGTACACGATACACACATACATCCGAATTAAAGAAATGTCAAAACTACGATATACAGTATACAGTTCCTAAATTTCTAATTTCATCGATTTAGCTAGACTATTATATACAATATGTTACAAAATTCTTCGATTACCTACAGGCACAATATTATTTTTGACCTTTAAATGTTCGTTTTCGTCCATAATGTTTTATTCATTTTTGAAAAGTTACTTCTTCGATATTATAAATGTCAAACAAACAAGACGAAACACCAATGTATTTTACTTTCGTTGAGGTTTTGCGATTTTTTCCGTACAAACTTGATCGATTTCGTTACTCGTTAAAACAGAAACAGTGTCTGATAAAATTCATGCACGAACGATTATATTTGTAAAGGACACAAATACCTTTTGAGTTTTCTGGCCTCGATGTAGATAAAATATATTAAGTCTAAGCGACCAAGAATGAAAATTTGTCAAATTCAATTCTCTGTACACGAACCTAGGAGTAAAGAAACCGACTCCGTTTCCGTCAAAATATCCGTTTGCACGATTTCAAATCGTGCAAATAGGAAATTGAAAAGGTATTCAACGTTTGTGTTTGAACACAAAGTTTGAACACGTTTGAATACATACATATGTCATATGTATAAGATTTATTTGATTCTCAAATTGATTGTACTCGTCTTTCGTCTTTCGTCTTTCGTCTTTCGTCTTTAGTATGAGAATCTCGTTTCTTGAAAAAAAATGCACGATCGAAGAAATCCTACACTTTTTGCATTTGATTTCATACGCGTATACCCGAGAACAATCGAAATCTGTCGCACGGCCTAGATTTTGAGCGAATTATTGATTAATTCTGTATATGTTGAGCTTGGAGCTCCTCCTCCGTAGCATCGCCTTTTCTAATGTACTGTGGTTTGTCTTGTCCTTGTACGCAACCTTCGGTCACATGAACAGACATTACATCGCTACCTGGTACCTCGAACATTGGTTCTAGCAATAGCGATTCCATGATAGCTCGAAGACCTCTTGCACCCGTTTTCTTTTCCATCGCGAGCGCGGCTATTGCACGTAAAGCGTCTGTAGTGAATGTTAATTCTACCTGTGAATTACACAAAGAAAATTACAACTTTTCTATTACGTATCTACAATCTGCACGTATAGAGTATGTATGTACACTGCTGTGCAAAAGAAAGAAAGAAAGAAGCACCCGGCCATATTTAATAGAAAAGCGTAAAAAATCAAATAAGAACAAAGTAAGTTTTGAAAAAGGATTCTGCTGTTTAATTGAATAGTTCTGAGAATATATGTGTTACCGAGGATTATCGAATGCTTAAAATTTCTACATAAAGATATAGTTTGTCATTACAGTAATCGCTCGTTCGTTTTCGTCTTCGTTCGGCCAGAAGCCGTGTTTTTCAGTTTTTCAGTTTTTCAGTGACAACGACCCTGCCGGGACGCTATTTTTGATTTATGACTGCGTCTAGAGTATCGCGCCGAGACTTCAATAGAGAACCGAACATAGAGAAGGACAGAATGAAACACGGATCGGGTGGCCGTAACCACGAAGCGTATCGCCGTCGCCGGACTGAGGCGACCAGATCTGAGTCCCGCGTGTTTCATTTTTACAGACACTATGTACAATTGAAATTATATCGTGTTTGGTGTCATTTTAATCAGAAAAATGCCAGAAATACGTTCATGAAGGTCCCATAAAAAAATCATGTAAATTAAGAAGTTTGAACATTCGATTCATTCGAGTCAATGTAGTGATGCTCACACCGATATACCCGAGCCGACATCAATCGTCGCCGCCCTGCGGAGCGATGCGGCGTTGACAGGCAGTGGAATGGGTAGGCACTGGACAACGATCCTGCCCACCATGCCAGACAACGAACGAGCGATTACTGTAATGATTACTGTATATTTTATAATTATACTGGGTGCTTCTTTCTTTTGCACAGTAGTGTCTATGTGTCTATGTATCGGTATCCCATACCTTATCCATCGAAAATAACATCTGATATTGAGGTACCATGGCGTTTTGTGGTTCGGTTAGAATTCGAACCAGCATATCTCTGTCGAGTGTGTGAAACGGTACCAAAACGGGAAATCTGCCGACGAATTCTGGTATCATACCAAAGTCAATTAAATCTCTCGCTTCGACTTGTTGCAGTAGAAAGTCTTTCTCCTGGTTATCCTTTTCCGCTGAAGGTGACATATTTGCAACGTCTGCCAAACTAGCTGCTCTCCTTCCAGGACTCTCGGAAGAAGGTGTTGCGCCGAATCCGAGGTATTTTTCGGTCTTCCGCCGTGAAATCAACCGATCTAGACCGTTATAGGCACCAGAAGCAACAAATAAGATATTTGTCGTGTCGACTTGAAGCGTATCGCCGCGTAGTTTCCTGGAACTGTTTCTTTCGGGTACGTTCACAATCGTGCCCTCTAACATTTTTAACATTCCCTGTTGAACACCTTCTCCGCCAACGTCTCGCAATTGATGTATGCCAGGAACAGCGCCGATCTTATCGACTTCGTCTAAAAATACGATACCCATTTGCGCTCTGTCAACTACATAGTTGGCATCTTGGAGGAGTTTTGCTATCACGCTTTCTATATCTTCGCCGACGTAACCCGCTTGCGTTAACGTCGTACAGTCGCAAATAGCAAAAGGCACGTCCAAACACTGAGCTATCGTCTGCGCGAGCAACGTCTTTCCACTACCGGTAGGACCCAGCAACAGAATATTGCTTTTTTCTAATTTCAATTGGTGCTGTTTACTATCCAAAATGTCCGAACCCGGAACTGACTGATTGTTGCTTGACTTTTGCTCGTTTCCCGAGGGAAACTGTTGAAATCCAACACCGAGCGAATTTCCGATCGTAGAAATGTGTAACAAGTCTGCAACAAGAAAGACAAGGGGATTCGATTTGCTCGTCATTACAACGTACACAACATATTCCTATGTATGTCTATATATAGAATTATTTCAATTTAATGCTCTGCCTGCTTGTTTGGAACTTGAATTTAGTACAAGTTGTGTATTATTACTCTTGCTATTATCTGGGATTATATGTAAAATGGGGAAATTGTTATTTACGTGGTTTAAGACCTCTGTGAGTGAAGGGATGATTCATATCTTGTGTACCAGTTGAATTTGTGGATCCTTGCATCGCATTCTGTACAGGCAGGTTATTGTAGATTCGTTTATAGTGATTATAAACAGCGACACTCAGTACTTTTTTAGCAAATTCTTGCCCCACAACGTGTTTATTTAGATATTCGAAAATCTGAGAACAACAAAAGCAGTGGTAAGTTTACCTTACGTTGTTAAGGGGGTAGACTCGTTTCTAGGATTGCAAGAATGCGGTTTTCAAAGATTTTCCAGGGCTTTTCCAGTAGTCAAAAGCGTTAGATAAAAGATCAAGATCTGAAAAAATCTCCTATTTTTACGTTTAAATTATGAGGCGTAATTTCCCAATCCTGGAAACGAGAGTCCACCCCCTTAAGTATATCCTCCGAGAGAAACAAGAGTTTATTTTTCAAGAGCATGTCAACAGCTTATCAATTTTCCCACGAAACTGTTACCTTTTTTGGTGGTGGCGGTGGTTTCCTATAAAATCCTTGTTTCGTTTCGTCTGGTCTCATTGCTTCTTTCAAACTTTTTTTTGAATCTATCTCCGAGAGTACAAGGAAGAAATGATGGCATTTTTCGCATTTTACAAATCTCGATGATGCTAACGAACACAACAAAATCTTTTACACTCCTGGTCGAAATTGATGATTTCGTGTACAATGGTATTACTACTTACACACAAAAGTTTCTACGTGTGTACAAGGATCTCCGCATTTTGGACAAGTAAGCGTATTTTTTTTCCCTCCGCCGCTACCCACAGAGGATACTCCACCGTTACCATCCTTGCTGGGTGGCGTTGGTTCTGTGGGTGCTTTGCTCAAGGTACTACTGAGCGTCAAAGACCTAGTCACAGCTACTCTCACAATTTTATGAACTAACGGAGAGAAAGGTTAATTATTCGCATAGAAATACAATGTGTTTATCTTCCTTCTCCCTACTTGCATTAAAAATAGTGTTAAAACCTTACCATGATTGGCTATGTGATTTGAAGTTGCGATGCGACCAGCGCTAATCAAACAACAACGTACGCAACTCATCCTCGTTTAGAAGTATTTGAATGGTGTGAAAACGATATTAGCAAAATCACTTGAAACCAAACCTACGAATCACAGAACAAGGTTAGAGAAACTAATATACTATAAAAATACATAAGGGTTAAAAAAACATAAGGTAAAACAGTTTAGCGTATTATAATTTACATTACATTTAGAAACAGCACACACTGCGGAAATTACGTAGTCATCGACTGAAAAATAAAATACGTTACGTGTAATTGTAAATATCGATGGAATTTCTAACAAACTTAAATACCGAAAAAAATACCGAACGAAAATGTCAGAAAAATTCAGTCGGTATCATCGGACGGAGAACGAAGAGCGAAGAGCGAAGAACGAAGAACGAACAAATACAATCTCAAGGAAGATAAAACACTTTTTCTGCATAGATATGTATAACGTATGTTGTCACTTGGCGTTCACAGAAAGGTTGAAGGTGTGGTGTATGCATTAGGAAATCAAAATATGGACACGAGCGCAATATCATTATAAAAATAAACTCTGAGGAAGCTCGAAGTTGCACGAAAACACTGAAGCGTCGAAAATACTAACCTTTCGAATAAACACTAGCGCAGAAATCGTTCGTTATTATTCACAATTCATTCATATTTATCACAGAATGCGTAACAAATCGAGTCGCCCAAATAATGATTTGCTAATGTGTTATCGAGAGCGAAATCAAGAAACGTATTAATTTAAAGACACGAAAGTCTGACACATCGGATTAGAAGATTCAACAATCGGTTGACCATGATTCAAGGTCACTCAACGATTTTTCTATACAACTGTTTTTGTTATATATATCGATCTTAAATTCTACTAAAACACAACCACCTAGTGCTAGTGGAGGTTATTGCAGTTTACCTCCATGTCAATGAAACATCTAAAAACACTAAAATTTCTGACACTCGTACAATATACACTATTGTGTATACGCACATAGGTATATCTACCTAACTACATACGTGGCGAATATATATACATATACATACATATATTTGCAGGCAGACACGTACATGTGTATTGTGTATATGCGATCAGTCACGGTTACAGAAACTATATAGCTACTCTCGCTAACGTTCGATCCTCTCCGAATAATCGCGAACACAGTCACGGAGTTAATTCAACGGCATTATGTCGATTTGAGGCGAAAGAACAGGTTGTGTGTGTATCATGTTAACATGCAATTTTCTAAACGAAGTTTCGCCGTCTTCCTTACATGCACGCTCACTTGACAACATTGACAAAATGACGTTTCTACCAACTACATAACAAAACGTCAGTATGTTTACATACACGATCACTCGAGGGCGCCCATTTAGACAACACGGAATGTGATCGTACAATGTGTACTCGGTCATATGTAAGCATTTGCCTCTCGACAACAGGCGTTGTGTAGTTTGTGTAATGTAGTTTTACAGGGCAGCACCGTCGGCGAGGGTAGGTCGCACTAATGTGGCAGATGTCGACGAAGTAAATTTCTATCGTACTATTTTTTCATTTATTTTAATTACTGAAGTGATTTTTCTTTATTAGTCGACGTAGATTCTTAAATCTTAGGGAGTCACTGTATCTACATAGGCACACCTGGTGCATATTTTCAAAAACTAGAATGTTCGAACTAAACCATTTCCATGTGTATATGGAGAACACATGTATAGAAACTCACTGGAGAAAATGTTTGCTATTTACTAATCAATAAAACACTCTTACACATGAATGTAACGGAATCTTCAACGGAATTTTCTCCAATGATATTAAAAAAAACAGACAAAAAGATTCAATGAAAGTCACTCAATAAATAAATGTTTACAAAATAAGCGCCACCTCCTCTTCTGCTACATTTCGAATCCGTTTACCAGGGGAGTGTTAGGCGAACATGAGAGCGAGTTGGTATACCACTGAGTACAAATTTTATCGTAGAGTTGGCAACCTATGATAAATTACTATTGACCAATCCTAGTCAAGTCATGAAATTCCTGTAGAGTCGGCGATCTATGTGACCTTCAATATACTTGGCTCCAAATAAGGAGGTACTTAATGGTTTTTTTTTATTAATAACATCTTAGGCCATTATTGGCCTATAGATACATGTTGAGAAATAGTTGACAAAAATATACAACTTATAATGGCGAATGGTTTATTCTTTTCTCTTTATATATTGTTTCGCGCATGTTGTTGCGCGTCAGCCTTGTTGTAAATGTAATGTCTCTAGATCACCCACTACGACATGAATATTTATATACAAGGTGACAAAAAATTTGTAATTGTAACGTCTTATATGTTTTTGTAAAATTACAAATCTATTTTAT